>CM056168.1:11513504-11576405 GCA_029691765.1 Entomobrya proxima
GTAACGTTCCAAGTGCACTATGTACACTTGTCCCTACACCATAGCATAGCAGAGAGCGCTTCCACAAAATATTATTAATCCCAGACCTCAACTCTAATACACTACCACAGTGAGGAACAAAGAAGCATCTAGAACCTTCGATCACCTTAACAGTGAGAAACGCACATAGTGTCTCTCCTGCTATACACTCCCGCAGTAACATCTCGCATCCTGCTCCACAGTAAAGTTACACTCACCGATCTCATGATCGCATCACTAAGCCATCGGCAAGGACAAGGACGATGACACGCCAGTCAGGCAGTTGCGCTCAAGCAAGAACCATCTGAGCAGAAGCAGCACAACACATTACTAATTTCTTATTTTGTTAATTTTGAGAATTAATTGAAGTCAGTTATTAAAAGTTATTTTAATTATTATTAAAGAACCCCGTATTGTGTTTTAACATCGCTTCACTGATTACGGAACATTGGTTAGTTAATTCAGTAGATTAGAAGAACCACACCGAGAGTTGCAGCATATGCATTTCGCATGTTAGAATAGCTTTAAAAGTTGTGTAGGGGCTAGTTAGGAGAATCATGAGGATTTGATTAGTAATTGTCCCTAACCGAAGCCTAACACAACGGTAACCAGTGAGTTACCCCAACAGTTATATTACAGTTGGCGCCCAACCAACGGAATCTACTGAAAAAAGTTCCAGATGTTCTAGTAAGTGAAAAAGTACCATCATTATCCTGACAGACTTTAATTTTTGAAACCTATTTTATTGTGAGTTTTAATATTCAAGTGGACAAAGTTAATCACTTATATTAGTACAAAGAGTTAGTACTTAAATTTAAAGTGTTAAAAATTGGGTGTCACCGCACTCAATCCTGAGAAATTAGAACAAAGGTGAATAAAAATTGAAATTGTATCGTGAAACTGACCAGTTTGTTGTGTCAGTTTTCGAGCTACAAAATTAAGCTGACCATTAAGTTGTGTCAGTTTCGAATGCCAAATAGCTGACCATTTAGTTGTGTCAGTTGTGATCAAGTTAAAAAAAGCCGACCATTTATTTGTGTCAGTTTTGAATCCTTGTTTTGTGTCAGACATGATCCATGTCAGACCAAAACCGTCCACCTGAGAGTCAAGGGAGTAGCCAAGACAACGAGGGAATCCCACCTCCCACAGAAGGAAGATCAGCTCGTGCAACAACTCTACAACAACGAAGTATCCCGAGACCACCTATCAAGTCAAGGAAAAAGACGAATTCGGTGGAATCAGACAGTGAAGTATTTGAAGACGCTCAGTCAGTTGTGAATATAGAACAAAGAGGACCACCACCTCCCCCACCGTTGCCGACATTTCCCGTACAGATTCCTGTGAAATTGAAGAAAAAAGCCACCACCAAGAACGCCAAGATGTCTGGAAACAACGCATCATCAGGTAATGCCAACCAAGCTCAAGCATCTGCAGTGCCCACCACTATGCCACCCGAGGTACTACAAGCCTTAACACCAGAACTGCAAGCAGCCCTTTTGACATTTGTATCGTCTCATGCCGCCCCAGTGGTAAATCCGGTAATCAATATACCGCCGATTAAGGTAAAGCAAGTCAATACCAACTTACAAATTCCGAAATATCATGAATTGAAGAAGACGGCATCCACCTACATAGCCGATTTGGAAGCATATTTCAAAAGTCAGGGCCTAGAAGAAGCTGACTTTATTGAAGCTTTACCGGCAGTACTCGACGATGAAATCAGGGCATGGTTCAGGCATAAGAAGACATCGAGTTATTCATGGGCAAATTTCAAAGCAGACTTTAAGGCAAAATATGATGCAGCTAGCTATCAGCAAAGAAGACAGAAGTTTCTGGTGAAACGGGAGCAACGTGACGATGAACCTGTGGAAACATTCATATGGGAGATGATGGATTTGGCTCATCAAGTTTTTCCACAAGAAGAAACAAAAGCTTCGGTGGAAAGATGCCGCCAAGCCTTAGTGCCTAGACTGAAGGCCCACCTCGCTGGCTACACTTCATCCACCCCAGAAGAATTGATAGAGCGTTGCACCAACGTCATTGAAGATCTCAAGGCTCTTGACCGCCAAGAAGGACAAAGAAGTAAGCTACCACCCATTCATAAATACTCAAATGAGTTCCGAGGAAAAGGTCGAGGTACACACTATGCCAGGTTTCAAGGCAGAGGATTCACAAGACATTTCAACAACAATGGACACAATAGAAATGCAAATGAGGCTGAACCTTTACAACAAAGAAGTGGACACAACGGACAGCAACCATCAACCAGTGCCAACGCAAATCGAGGCTACTTCAACAAGCCACATTTTCGATCGCAGACAAGAAGTTCGTTTCGAGGAAACAACCGAGGTGGCAACAACAACGTAGAGCAGACGAGACCATCAACCAGCAGCAACCCACATGCAGATAAGCAATGCCATATTTGCAAAGAATGGGGTCACATCTCTAGCCAATGCAAAGTCCAAGCATTCTTCATGGATGAAGGTGACTTGGAAGAGGATCTAGCCATTGTTGAGAAGCCACCAGACAAGACTTTAAACGAAGAAGGGAGCAAGTGAAGAAGGAACCATCATTTGCGTGCCCAACAAAAAGTAAAGTAAAAGAAAACGTTCCTACTATTTCAATATTCTCTGAAGCTTTTTCTATTCCATCTTATATGGATAATGGTTGTGGTAAGAGTGCTATTAGAAAATCATTAGCTTTAAGACTTGGTAAAACTTTTCAACCTCTAAAAAAGAA
Source organism: Entomobrya proxima (assembly GCA_029691765.1). NCBI lineage: Eukaryota > Metazoa > Arthropoda > Collembola > Entomobryomorpha > Entomobryidae > Entomobrya > Entomobrya proxima. Next base: position 11,516,262 of record CM056168.1, read on the forward strand.
AGACACTAAGATGGTTAGCATTTGCGGTACCTTTATGTACCCAATAGGCACAGTGAACTTAAATATTCAAATAGGTCATCGAAAACACAATCATGACTTCTTCGTTTTTGAAAAAATGCCTTATCCAGTTTTTATTGGTAGAGATTTATTAGCTAAAGCTGATATAGTATTATATGAACGTGAAGAAACTTTTTGGTATTACAGTGAACCTGATCGTAGGTATTCACTTAAAAATTATAGAGGTACAGGAGGGTTATTCTACTTAGGTCTTGCTGATATTAGTACAAACGATGAAGAAGATGAACGTATGGTACAACAACTTCTATCTAAATATTCTAAGGTAGCACCGACCGATGGAAGCATTGGTCGCACAAACGTTGTAAAACACAAGATAGAATTAACTTCAGACAAGCCAATTAGTTGTAATCCTATATTTTATCCACCTAAGTATTCGAAACAAATAGGTGAACAGATCAATGACTTATTGAAGAAAGGTCTCATTAGGGAAGTAGGACATTCCAAATATAATGCCAATATTGTACTAGCACCTAAACCAAACGGTAAGGTTAGAATGACAGTAGGCTATAAGAAACTTAATGCTATTACAAAAGATAATTTTTATCCCATGCATAAGGGATCATACATTTTAAAAAGGTTACCTTGTGGAGGTTGGTACACTAAGATAGATTGTAATAGTGGATTTTGGCAAGTTGGAATGGACGAAGAAAGTATAGAATATACCACGTTTAATTTTGAAGGTAGACTTTTTCAATTTTTGGTAATGCCATTTGGGTTAAAGAACAGCCCAGCGACTTTCGTATCACTAATGAATGAGGTACTGAAAGGCGTAATTGGTCGTTTTTGTTACGTGTATGTCGATGATATTATTGTGTATTCAAAAACAAAAGAAGAACATTTTGCTCATCTCGAAGAAATCTTCAAAAGATTAGAAAAAGCAGGCTTAACAATCAGTAGAGAGAAGAGTCAGTTTTGTATGAGAGAAATATCATTTTTAGGACATATCGTTACACAAGACGGCATAAAGATGCAACCTGAAAAAGTATCAGCTATTGTAGATTTGCCAGTTCCACTTGACAAGAGTCAGTTACACACGTTTGTAGGAATGTGTGGATGGTATCAAAATTTTATTCCAAACTTTTCAACGATTGCTGAAACATTATACAAGATTTTGTCAAAAAGAAGTAATTTTTATTGGGGTGTTAATCAACAAAAAGCTTTTGAACAGCTTAAGAAAGAGTTAGTTAGTGATAGAATTCTAGCAACAATTAATTATGACTTTCCAATTGTAATTAAAACGGATGCAAGTAATTTAGGACTCGGAGCAATTTTAGTGCAATATGTTGATGGCGCAGAGAAAGTCATCCATTATGCAAGTAAGTTGTTAAATAAGTCTGAAAGATTATTGCATGCCTGTGAAAAAGAGTTATTAGGAATTTTATGGGCAGTAGAGAAGTTCAAAGAGTATATATTTGGTGAAGACTTTTATATAGTCACAGACAACAAAGCTTTGAAGTATCTCCAGAAATTTAAAGATGAAAACACAAAGTTAGGAAGATGGGCATTACGGTTAGCACCATATGTAGATAAGATTAGACACATCAAAGGTACTGAGAATACGGTGGCGGACGCGCTTTCCCGAAATTCAGTTCCAGAGAAAGAAGGTGAAAAGGACATTCATCAAGATCCAGATGAGATGTTCACTCCAGTGTTTGCATTGGTGGAAGCCAACCCATCCCTAGAAGAAATCAGAATCGAACAACAGAAGGATGAAAACATCAAAATGATCCATGATAAACTCGCTAGTCAGTCGATGCGCCCGACTGACAGCGCGTACAAATTGAAGGATGGAGTTGTATTCAAAGTCATCAAAAGATCTCTACAGCCTAGAAGAAGAAGAAAGAAGTCCAAAAAGACGGGAGACAGCAAGGGACCGTACAACCCAGATGCTGAGACTCGTCAAGACCAAGATGTCACAGTTAGCACAGAAGCTACGGAAGGTGACAATGAAGATAACTGGAATAACGGTAAAATGTGTATCCTGGAAGTTCCGGTAATACCTAAATCTCTTAGATTAAAAACGCTTAAAATGTTTCATGATAGTCCTGAGGCAGGACATTTTGGTGTAAAAAAGACTAGGCTTAGGATGTCTAGCAGAATGTTTTGGGACAGTATGTCTAATGATATTAAAGATTATGTTAAATCATGTGATATTTGCCAGAGGGTAAAGTATACAAACCAGAAGCCAGCAGGGTTAATGGGCAATGCAAAACTAGCTAGCAAGGTTTTTGAGAAAATTTACATCGATTTTGTAGGCCCTTTTGTTCCCAGTGCTTATGGTAGAAACCAGTACTTATTAGTAATTCAGGATGAGTTTAGTAAATGGGTGGAATTGTTCCCCCTTAGGAATGCAACTACGCAAAAAGTAATTTATTGTCTTAAAGAAGTATTTTATAGATTTGGTTTTCCTAAAACTTTGATAAGTGACAATGGTACCCAATTCACTTCAAAGTTATTAAAAGACTTTTGTGTAGAAAGAGGCATAGACCATAGATTTACTAGTCCTTATCATCCTCAACAGAATCAGTCAGAAAGGGTTAATAGAACTCTAATTCCTATGATTTGTGCGTATGTAAACGGTAGACATAATGAATGGGACAAACATATCCCAGAGTTTGCCTTCGCAATTCGTTCAGCTGTGCATGACGCCACGGGTGTCTCGCCAGCTCAATTGAATCTTGGTAGAGAGTTAATGTTACCTTATGATAGGATTTTTAATGATAATAATGTTAAAGTTAGCATAGAAGCTTTTAAAAGAATGCAAGAAAAATTGAAACATGTAATGAAATTTGTAAAAGAAAACATGGAGAAAAGGCGAGAGAAAAATAAAGAATATTATGATAAGTCTCACAGAGACGTAGAATTTAAAATAGGTCAGAAAGTGTTAGTTAGAGCACATGTTTTATCTGATAAAGTAAAAGGGGTAATGAAGAAATTAGCTGCAAAATGGTTAGGACCATTTAAAATTGCCAGACGTGTAAATAGTTGTATATATTTAATTGGTAATGATAGTGGTAAGATATTAGGTAAGAAGCATGTTAACGACATTAAATTGTACGTAGAAAGAAAAGAAAATATCAACGTTCAAGATTCTCAACAGATTAGTACCACGGTAAATGGTCAGCGTCCAAGACGCTCAGGTAGAACTACCTATATACAGGGAAGGTATAAGGTATAACATGAAAATTTCAATCTTAATTATTTCGTAAACTAAAAAATACAGAACTTTAATTCTTTACGTAGTTAACAATTACACTATCCTCTATTAGATTAGCGTACTTTCAGTTTGTGGCATTTCGAAAAAGTGTCAAAATTTTGAAATTTTCTAATTAGTATGCTGTAAGTACTACGCTAGGTATAGTCAAAAATTGTTTTAGGAATATCTCGTAAACTACGACAACAGGATAGTTAATTCTTTGAACAGTTAGTAATATGAATCTCATTTATTTATTAAACCTAGTCTTGAAATTCGTTATTTCGTAAAACAGTTAAAATTTAAATTTTAGTAAATGTATGTTATATGTAACCTGGTTTTATGGTAATATGCTGTTTGCCTTATAATACAATTTCAGACTGTCAGACGATAACACGTCTGACGTCCAACCCTTTTCGAGTAACATAAGGAGCCTAGAATGGAGTTAAAGGATACAAGAGGGATTTCAAACCCCCGGGAGGACTTCAAGAGGTGGAGACTGTAACGTTCCAAGTGCACTATGTACACTTGTCCCTACACCATAGCATAGCAGAGAGCGCTTCCACAAAATATTATTAATCCCAGACCTCAACTCTAATACACTACCACAGTGAGGAACAAAGAAGCATCTAGAACCTTCGATCACCTTAACAGTGAGAAACGCACATAGTGTCTCTCCTGCTATACACTCCCGCAGTAACATCTCGCATCCTGCTCCACAGTAAAGTTACACTCACCGATCTCATGATCGCATCACTAAGCCATCGGCAAGGACAAGGACGATGACACGCCAGTCAGGCAGTTGAGCTCAAGCAAGAACCATCTGAGCAGAAGCAGCGCACACACATTACTAATTTCTTATTTTGTTAATTTTGAGAATTAATTGAAGTCAGTTATTAAAAGTCTTTTATTATTAATTAAAGAACCCTGTATTGTGTTTTAACTCCGCTTCATTGATTACGGAACATTGGTTAGTTAATTCAGTAGATTAGAAGAACCACACCGAGAGTTGCAGCATATGCATTTCGCATGTTAGAATAGCTTTAAAAGTTGTGTAGGGGCTAGTTAGGAGAATCATGAGGATTTGATTAGTAATTGTCCCTAACCGAAGCCTAACACAACGGTAACCAGTGAGTTACCCCAACAGTTATATTACAGCGCAATCTCAAGAGTGTAAACGTCTTGCAGTTTTCAAGACAGTCCAATTTCATGGCCTTGAGCATCAATTTAGATTACATTTACTTGATTATAATAACATCGTCTTTTTATCAACTAAACTGATCGTATTAACAGTCATTTGCACTCTGCTGGATCTGTGGCGACTACTGATGATAAACAGTGTTCGTGTGCAGCACTGTACACGTACTCATTACTTTGTTTTCATTATATAGAAAACGCAGAGCAAAAAAATGCAACAACCTTGATCTGAAAGTATTCAACATGTTGTCTGTATTAAAACTTTGCTAATGTCCTCTTATATACGTCTCACTTAAATCATTTTCATGTTTACTTAATCAATCTCTCAAGAACAACAGCTATTCTTACACGTGTATACAAAGCCATCCGTCTAAGAACAAACAAGTTGGCTGAAGAAAAAGTAATATTATCCAGTTGCATATTCTACCATAAGATGCCAAAATAATGGCCAAACATAAATTTACCCTTGAATAAATTGCTATATCACACGTTACATAAAAATGGAAAGTGTACAGAAGATGGGATTTTATTATGCACGTTATTGCCAGTATTTGCGTCGGCACTGCCATTTCATCGCACAACAATAACTTTACACTACACCCAGGATTATCTTCAACTTTTAGTCTGTGGTTAAACCCCCCGTAAGCTTTTGCCTGTGCACTATGCTGATGTTTGCCGTGTGTTTTTGTACAGGGGAACTGGAACTACAACTACAATATTGAATAAAAAGTAAAAGAAAAATTCCATCTTCAAAGTTAGAATATATGAGGGGCAAGCAAGGGGAGAAAATAAAACTTTTCATGGCAGTTTTCTCCATAACTGAAATGTAGAAAAGTGGAGTGGTGAAAGTAAAGAGAAGAGGCGGAAAAAACAGTTTTGGCATGGGTAGTTTTGGGCTGTTTTGTGGTTTCCAGTTCGGCGATTTATTTTCTGCAATTTGTTCTAGCATTCGACAAACGCTTGTTGTTTTTCGCTTTCTGGGTTCTTTCATACAAAAAATAGGAGATCGAAGAAACATTTCTGAAACGTTGTACATTTTTCATCGCAAATAAAAATGCATCACTTGCCGACAGAATTTTGTTTACAAAGTCACGGTCTGTGTATTATCTTGAACTTATAGTTTACGTAGTTAGTAGCTTCATAAAAGGGTTACAATATTCAACTAGAATTTTTTAAAAATACAATACATTTTTGTAATTTTTGACAAATATTCTCGAATGAAATAAAGAGGACGTTTGCTTTTTTTAAATCGGACTTGTTCGGTATAAAGGATTCATGTGATTCACTAAATGGGAAAATTAATGCCAGACTTATTTAAAGTCAAGCAAATATGATATACACGTGGTCGCACAACGTGCGAATGACATAGAAATATCACGTTAGACAACGTGAATGAAATCTGCACCTATACAATTTTCACCATTTTCCAATAAAAGTAAAATGATAAAAAATCTGCCAAGTGGTTTTGCACCATATGCGCAATAAGCTGGCGTTTGTATTTTTTCTAACCTGCAAATACTTTATTTCAGAACATCTGCTGACCTTGTGCCATATAAGCAACAACTTATTTCATGACTGTATGTTAAAGATTGCTTTGATTTTACTGTTCAAATTCCAATGACACCACAATCGCCGAATTGTATTCATTCAACCCTTCAACCATTCATTCAACTCAAAAGGATTTTTCCATTCATAGTGTGAAAAGTGCAATTGTTTCGCATTCATCATGTATTACGTATGACTTGCCATGAAATTCATCGTTAGCGTTAAGCCTCATTTAGTGAATATATTTCGTTTTTTATATTGCTAAACCTACAGCTTATGTCGATTTTATTAGTTGACCGGCTGTAAACTGCAAATTGCAATACATAATATGCATACGAAATAGATTGACGTGCGCATTTTGCCTTTTTTCAAGACTATGAGCTATGAATACCACCCAGTTGCATCAGAAATCAAGTATTTTTATAATATTTTAAAGTATATATCAATCTAGTCATGATAAGAGTTCAGTATCATCATCAGTATGCCAATCCATCGTTCACCGTAGGAAGCGAGAAGAAGATGAGGGAATGTATGGGTGCGTTCAGTGTATGATAAGTGCTAGTCACGGCAAAATAGACTTCCTTCCTTTTTATGCTTGTTACATGAGCTGCAAAGTGTACCTAAATAAAGTAGCAGCGTGCCTACTTAATAACTATACACGTATAATAATAAAATGTATGCCAAAAAGGGGCAAAGATTGTTCAAGGAAGAAAGCGTCTACTTTTTTTCTTTTTTTTGCATCCACTTTATTCAAGTCGTTCTTATTTTCTATTCAAGGAAAGTAGTCGCCACCATCAGCAACAACTGAGTTTCTTCCATACAGCCGCCCTACATCATTCTATCTTCTCGTCATGAGAATATGAAAGCTTACTTTTTTGCTACTGCATTCCCTTTCTCAAAGTGTATTTCGTAGAGACAAGTGGCAAAACAGTGGCAGGAGAAAACGGAGTAAAAGTGAGACGATCTAACGTGTCTAAGCTCACATTATGCTAGAACGGGCGATCGACTGGTTGAGTTGAAGGGAGAAACTAGAAAAGTTCTTTTTTCTCCCCTGGCCACTGTATTACTGCGTGCACGTACCAACTAACCAAAACCAACCGCACTATTGCTGTAGTATCAATGGAGTGGGTTCACTGAGAAAAATGGAAGCATTTTACAATGTGCATTCTTCGACATTGTGTTTTCCACGCACAGTCACAATACAAATACATTGAACACTTGTAAATACAGTAATTGTGTGCAGTGGAGTAGAATACAAGTTCATCGTGCAAAAATTGTGCACTTGGCAGAGTACAGAGTTTTAGAGGCAGTGGTGGTGGTAGGAAAAGTGTGCCTCTTTTTGCTTGACTAGTTGCCACCACAGAAAAGGAAGGAAGGATCTCTACTTCACTACCACCCATTAAAATCCAAAGAGAGCAAGCAGCATTGTAGCTGGTCCACAGTCTGGCCTGCACACATCATTTCATCGGTGGAAGTGGGATGCTGATGTTGTAAACGCTGGTGCGGTGGTGAGCGCTTCTTGTTTCTATACTTTTGCTGTCCCGCAGGGGCATCTCATTTTACCCTGAAAGCTATTCTCTTCCCGACACTTTACTGTTTTTGCATTTTGTCACTTACTTCCCCCAACAACTTCATCATTTTATAACTTTTGAGAAAATAAATTTTTCTGCGGGCTGCCCCTTCTGGATACAGTCATAATTTTACCTTCCCCTCCCTTTTCCGTTTCTTTGTTCCGCATTTACGTGACAAGCAAAAAAAGCAAAGTGAAAGTCCACCACTGCCAGAGAAGCCAGAAAAGTGAAGGGAAAGAATGGCGAGCGCAGCAGAAGCACAAAGCACACATCAGAGAAAAAATGAGTGTTCCTGTGGAACATCTTATTGCTTTTTTGTTCAGAATTTTTCCTCTTTCTGCACAGTACAAAAATAACAAGAATTTGTCTGTTTTTTACAGTTAACAAGGAAAGTATAAAAGGCAAAATAATAATATCCTAAACAGAAGAAGAATATCCTCATCCGATACACATACTAAACCGAATACTACGGCTAGTGTGGCGTCATTGCAAATTCTACTGGTGGCTTGTCGCATCATTCTGAAAATGAGACTTGGTTTTAAAAGGTATATCTATCCAGAGGCAGTTTTTGCAACAAAACTGTAACAAGATAACATAAATACTCGTAAGTTAAGTAATAAAGTGACTGACGAGAACTACATGGGTTGTGTATGTGTTTGCATGAACACAAAAAGAGAACAAACTATATAATCATAATGGATTGTGTCCTTCATGAGAAACTTGTCAAAATGAAGAGGATCAAGAGCTTGAGGCTCTAGTGTCTCTTGGCTAACCATCAAACAAACATTAAATTTCATAGCTGGATGCCGTTGACGGCCGAAAGCAGCAGAGCGACATACAACAAACGATTTTTATTACTTACAGCTTATACATACCTTTTCCCCTTATTCAAAAAATCTAAAGAGAGCGAAAAAGCGAGGAAAAACTTACCGCGTTAGTGAATTGCTTACGTTGAAGGTGAACTAACTTGTCTTTTTGAAATACCTTTGTCGTGAAAACGTACTACTTGTGAGTTGTTTTCTGAGGGAGTGAAAGGCGGTAGTTGAGGAGAAAGTAAAGTTGGTGAAAAGTAAGACACACCGACACAACCATCAAGAGCACACACGACAACAGTTCAGGACAACAGTCTTTTATCTGAACAGACTTGGGCTACATCATCATTACTCTTATTTCGTCTCTGGTTTTAATAGTTGTTGAAACAAGTGGAACATCTATTCGTCGCATGGACGAGCTCTTGGCATTCCACAACGATTTGACTAAATTCCCGGCGACAAAACGGGATACCTATACTGTACGACAAGTAAATCCTGGGTACGTTCATCTCTTTTTTGTTTTTTTTTCTCCCTTGAGTGCGCATTTACTTGTAGTTGTAGGTGTACCTGCTTTTAGCAGGACTCATTATCATTAGGATTCATAAAAAGAACTGGAAAATCTGTTTAAATGGTAGGCAGCATTCATTTCATTAGATGTTTTCATGTAAATAATACACTTGTTTTGTCTCTGCTTTCCCAAGAAAAAGTAGTAGCAGCAACAGAAGAGAAACTCGTTGGGATGAAGAATGAATTGGTAACACAAATGTACAAAATTGTGCATAATTCTTAATTTGACTGAAGAATGTGTCCGCATCAGATTTCGAGTGTGTACAAGTAGGGTTCTTCATCTTCTGAATGAGATAATGATCCGTACTGTACAATTATGCATGCATTCAACTAACAAAGACTGGCTGGGAATGTAGTAGAAGGAGTGTGGTAGCACCTCAAAAACTTTCTTTTTCCGGAAGGGAAACAGAAAAACTGAGTACGAAATGTGCTGCTGAAAAGCGTCATTTACGGAAAGTGAAAATCTCAGTAAGCTACCCCTCTATTCATCAGAAAGAAAAGAAACAGTCTGAGTCTGAATGAATGAGAGGTTCCATGCTACACGAATACTGCTAACAAGCAAGTTTTACAAAAGAACTTTGTGTATTTCTGTTCTTTGTTAGCAATCCCCTGCTTAACAAAGTGAGACAAAAATAGACCTACACTAAATGGACATCAAAAAAGCTCACGAGGACATTGGTGAGGACAACTTATAGTGGGAGAAAAGTCCCTTTTCCACAGCTCCTATTCCGCTGAAAGCAGCTCAAAAGTCTCGTCGTTCTAAATTGTGTGTATGAACTCTGATGTTATCGTTAAAAGTAACGGTTATGAGGAGATTTAAGATAAATAGCTTCATAGACAGCTTTATTTAGGCTGCAACATACTCAAATCTGTTTGCGCAATTGGCAAAATTTTTGTCATTAATCATGCTTTAAAGTTAGTACATCATCGGAGCTGTCTAAAAGCGTTACCAGAACTATCTATCTTTTTTGGTTGTTTTATCCACGCTACCATGTACGTGTATGTAAACTACATTGACCCTGTAAATTCTTTAGGGAAAGGCGCAAAAACTATGGACCTCTGAAGAGAAAACAGCTTTGCATATTGATACTTTTTTGTGAACATTTTCACTGCGGGCAAATGTACTCTCTGTAGTCGCAAGAAAATTGTTAATCAGCACCAAGCCCTCCGGAAAACCTGGTATACAAACACCTTTTCGAAAGAAATTTCTCAAAGTGAGGTAAGTAATAATTATTGTTATTGTTTTGTCGAAGCTTTTGTGAATGTCCGTCAGTTCAAAATGATTGACAACCGCCATTAATGGAAGATTTGAACATAGTGTACCTACCTTGATATTGTATAAATATTGCATAAAAACATAAAGCATTTGGTTTTACCAAAAGGCAAAGCTTTATAGGTCACATAAATAATTATTTAGTTGATACAGAAAAGTTTGAAAAAAAGTTTTACTGAAGCTGTTCCAAACTACCACACTGTAGAATACACCAAAATATTTGCAGCCAATAATTTTATCAGTTTATCAGACTTGATTTGCTTCATTAACCTACTTTCAAACAAGCAGATGTAACAAGGCCTGTTAAAACTTAGCGTTTCATCCAAACACCCGTACAAAGGCGAATAGGAAACTTTCTTTTCAAAGTAAACGAAGAAACAGAATAAATGGTAAATCTTAATAGGTATCTTTCCATTTCCCTCAAGATCTATTAAAAGTTTTTTATCTATTTTTAAACCGCATTAGTACTCCAACATAAAAGTTTGTAAGTTTCAAAGCTTATTTGTTCACGTTCACTCAGAAAATGGAAGTAATTGGGGAAATATCGTACAGGTGAACTGAGGGTATGAAACAAGGTCCTTGCTGCGGGCTTTTTGCTTGTATTCTAGTAATTTTAGATTAAGCTAATAATGACATAACTTTATTAGAATGCATTACATTGCGTAGGTCAATACTGAGAATATTGTGTCCGCCCACATAATGTAACTAAGAAAATTTACCATTCTATGAAGTAAGTAGAGTGAACCAGTTTTCATTCAGGCCAATGTAGCATGTTCAATGACGACGAAAGGTCAATGTCTTATCAATCTTTCATTCAAACTTGCATCTTGCGAAACGTATATTTTGCTAAGGAAGTCAGGAAAAGTGATCAGATACCAGTATTTTCACCAGACCACACAGACAATTCGATCTATCAACTGAGTTCTTCTAGATGTATCTATATATTAAATTACCAATACTTTTCCTTCTCACCGTAGCTCGTTCCACCATCTAATTGCATGAAGGATAGATGAGCAAACCTGTGGAGCAAATGAATCTCTCTCAAGACACAAGAAAGTTGAGAGAAAGTGAAAACTATCGTATGTACCTCAAACCAAACCCAAAGTTGTTGGCAGAATTCCATCAGACCGAAATCATATCTTCAGACATTGCATTGATACAACCTAAATGGATTCGATGAATTCGTAAAAAAGAGTCTTCCATCTGCTCTTTTCCCTGTGATTGATTCGAAATCCTCGACGACGACTGCCTCTATCTTGTATTACTCTTGCAGGAGTGACAGTGCATGCTGACTACAGACGCTTCCATTTCTTCCTACGCATTTTCTATAGAATGAGTGGAAATGTTCTTGAGGTTTTAAATCGCTATTTATAGCTTGTTTTCTCATACACAATTCTCCTGTTGGTTTTTTCCAAAAAAAGGCTTGCAGCCACACGACATCGTAAGGTAGGAATTCAATCTTGCATTCTTTTGTGTGTATTTCTCTCTCCTGTAATATTAAAATGTTATTATTATGTTTGCGAACCGTGAAAATACATCATAATCTTCATGTCTCTACTGGCTCCTTTTCAGTTTCCGCTGCTAGGCGGTTTGTATTCTACAAAGAGCCGATAAATATGCTTTCCAGATATGAAAAGAAATATTATTATCAACCAGTTTAGTTCCGTTTGCATGCACACCACCCGCCCAAAATCTTGTAAAGATTTTCAGAGATAGTACCCGTTTATGGATGTCGTGTTTGTCATCTCTTCCATGAACTGGAACTGCTTACGTCTTCAGAAAAAAGCCAATATAATGATATGCCTATTGACATGTATGACATCACCCCATACACTTTTATCCAGCACATAGAATTTAACGATTAGTTTTACGCTTTACTCCTATATCTGAACGATTATATGGTTGGTTAATCATGAGACAATTTAACCTAAAAATGCATTAAGGTCATATATTGTGTGTACAAAGAGTATTAAATATTCCATGACCTTCGAGAGAACAAAATGAACAGGTACATTTCATACTTACATGCAATTTTATAAATATTTCAATGTCAAAATGCCTAAAAAATTCAATGTCTCTGAGTTTAGAAATCCCCTTGAAGCCCTGTGATTATAGCGCACGATTGTAATTATACACTTTTCTGTCGTTGTTAATTGGTTTAATGTATAATTTCGCCACTCCATAATCGATAAGAAACAATGCATACAAACTTTCACTGTGGGAGCTTAATCTAAATTCACAAACTTGAAAATAACTACAGTCTTGTTATTATGGTTTATGGTAAGCAACTTTTATGATTAGTTTGAAGGAAAAGCCAAAGTACAGGCACAGCAGGACACAAATGAACATTAGGAGGCCGCATTATGCATGTGCTTTTAAAGATAGTGCAATAATCAGGCTAAAATTTCATTATTCATAAAAATACAATCAGCAAATGAAGAGAAGCCACATAAAAGCAGGTTTCATCAAATGGTAATGTCATTAAGGGTAATCATATTTGGGGCCCGTCTTCTCATCTATTTTACTCTGGTTAGGAAGGTAAAAGTATTTTGGTGAAAGTTTACGTGGTGGAGCGAGTAGACTTAGGTATACAGCCAACAGTTCACCGCTTCATCAAGTTTTAATAGGCCCGTAGCACATTCCCCCAGAAAACCTTGGGCCATGATTGCATTATGATGATGATGTTATGATATATATGGTGTATCTGTTCCGGAGTGTGGTGGTGTTATCATCACTTGTTATCGGGGAACGGGGAAACTAAAAGGCGAAATCTGTTGATATATTGGTACTGGTGGTTCTATAGTGGTCGGTTTAAATCAGTTGCAAGAAACCACATGGAAAGTGTTAACTTTAGCCAGTGTGGTTTGTTCATCTTACTAGCAACTGCAGCTGTAGGAGTGCGTTTTTAAGTTTGAGACTTGCAATTTTGCGTAATAAATTTGAACTGGAAAAAGTACTTTCAAGTCCCAGAGGACCCTTGTATGTGTCTCCGCTGGGGAAAATCTGGTTGCTGAATTCTCTGGTTCATATCAGCAAGGGAGAAAGCCAGAATGAAAAGAAGGTTTAAGCCTCTTACTTTAACCTTTTTACACTGACTTATTCTTGCATGCATAAAAAGTCTCAGCTTGAGCTGCTCAGTGCATTCTGGAAGGAGTAAAAATTCTCATTTCCTTATCTCCACTATACATGAATTTCAAATCTGCTCTCTTTTCTAATGTACACTCATCCTTTTGTAATTTTCGTACATTCTTCTTCGTCAGACAGAACCATCCCATTTTTATTATCGTTATTACAGAAGCAAGGCAGCCGTGCGTATATCAAAAAGAGATTGTAGTACAAAAGTGACTTACAGTGCTTAGTGTGGATATCATCATCATGGAAAGGAAAAAGTTAATTGACTAAAAAGAGAAAAGAGGAACGTGGGCAATCATCACCATTTTCATCATCTTTTTGCTCATCACAAGGCGCGATCATTCTCCGCACTGGTGGGTGTACAGAGAAACATTAGGCTTTACATATGCACTTGTATTACACAGTGCCTCCAGCGCGTATGAAACAAAAACATTGTTGTATAAAGACGTGTTGTGTGCATATATTAGGAACTTCCTGACGTACCAGTCGTCGTCCTTTCTAATCCGTTTCAGTCGTTAAGCGAAAGGGTTTGATGTGAGCAAGTAATTCTGATGAGAAATTGCCAGCTTTTTGTGGGATTATGTTATGAGATAGAAATGTGAGATCAACTAAGTTTGCAAAAGTTCAGACATACGTACGACGGATCATAAAACTGTTTCTACGAAAGCATACACTGCATTGGGACTGCTCACTTTACTGGTTATTCCCAACCTTATGTTAAAGGCAACTCTACTTGCTACTTATAACTGGTAATGATACAATTGAATGAGAGGATATCGATGTAACTCTACATAGACTTTTCAACTTTTTAATACGCTTTACTGTTGTGTATAGAGAAAGTACCGCTTTCAAGTTTGTAGTATTATGGTTGCTACTCTGAATGTTAGAATTAATGAATGCTTGGGAAATAATAGCTTTTTCTGGGCAAACCAGTGAGAAAATAAAGTTAGTTGAACTTGATGCTCTTCAGTCACTTACACATTGTGTGATCAAACAAAATACCAGGGGCACACAGATAAGTTCAAACCGATACTTGTTGAAAACAAAACACAAAAGTTATGGATAAACTTTACATATTAGTTCACAGCGTAATCAGAAAATGTTATTTTCTCATTCAAAGAAAAACACAAGTTATATTTTTGCATGTCACATGTACATATACACGTCACTTTCATCGAATTCTTTCGAAACCAATACTAAAACGAAACAAGAAATAGCATTTTATGTAAGTGCATTATCATATTCTACTATATAATATGTACAATGCGTTCATGCACGAACTACTGTTTCCCCACCATTCCTATCCTAACTTGGAACTAACCAGATTGAATGGAAGATTTTCTCATCTTATTCTTCTTTCCGTTAGCACGAAGAAAAAATTGAGACCGTGCGAAATAGAAAGTCGTTTTTTCTCATTCTCTTTGTGTTTATTTTTTCCTGATTTTTCACCATCGCTTCCAGTGCCATCATCATCAGTATCATCAGTGGCTTTTGCCCTAATCCCACTCAACTGGATTGTGGCAGTGAGTAGGGGTTTGGCATGGGTTTACATGGTGTGAAGTTGAACAAGCGCTAGCACCACCTTTTTATTCCTTTGCTGTCTGATACTTTTTCATTGTTTTTCCTCTCTTTTTCTATTTTCCGCTAGCAAAGTGCTGATAATAATACCGAAAATACTCACAGATATTGTTTTTGTTTATTTTTAGTTCCCGAGAATAAATGAACTAAGCTCATTTTTACAACCGCGTTTAAGCCCCAAAAGACTTGATACTATAATGCAGCCGTTTCTTGTAAAAATGCTATTTTATCTTTCATTGTGGTCTCCTTCCTATCTCGGCAATGAGTAAAATCGTCATTACGAACTCATTACTTGAATAAAACTCACAAGTTATGCTATATAGCATGTACTTCTGACTTTCAGAATCCTTTTAGTGAATGTTCTTTTTATAATGGCAATTGTTTACACATATCAGTCATTTATGACTTGTAAATGCTAATTCAATGGGTTGTTGTGAGTATCTAAAGCTAACAAACAGTTATAGGCAATTGCAAAGGAGAAAGCGAGGTATTATTATTCTCCGTTTTTTCATTGTTCTCGAGTTTTGTTTGACATGTACAGCGCCACAAATCCTGCTGAAAGAACCCTTCTGAATGCATCACATTTTTCTCTTTTGCCTACACTCTCGTTCATTCATTTTCGTATCATTCGTAGCATAAGAGCTTTTCAAAAGCAAGTTATATAATGTAGCCAGTCAACTTACTCTCATTCACAACAACGACCACAATTATCACTCAGTGAACAGCTAACTGACAGCGATCAAACTGAAAACATGAACACGTTTGCATCATACATGCTTGTTAACCACAATATTGTAATAATACATGCTCTACTTGTTCAATCAATAGAAATAAACTAAAGTTTTGTTGCGTTTACTAACGCCAATCATGGTCAGCATCAATAAATTCAAGTTTATGGTTCAAGAACCCCAAACATTTACAAAAAATTCAAAGCTTCTGACTAAATACATAGTGAACAGAGATAGTGGAAATCATTCCAGCTTTTTTCTTTTTGTTAATAACATTAAATGTGTACAATAATAATTCTTTCGTAACCACCTAGTTGTGATCTAATATTAAGTTCTTCGTATAAATGGAGATTTTCCTCTTGAATTGTTTGTAGAAATTAGAAACTATATGGTGGTATAATCTGCAAGTGACAATCTGAAAACTTTCACTTACAGACAAAGTTAATGTGTAAACAATTAGAGGGAATAAGGTGGCACTATAACTCTATCTGTATGCGCATAATTGAGTTAAGGAGTTTTGTGGATGAAGGTATGCGGATGAATAAGTTTGTGCCAACACAAAACTGCTTTCCGTAAACAAAAAGTTTGGCAGAAAATTATAATGATTAAATGCGCATACTGTCAGTCCATCACTTGAACCAATTGGAAGTTGAGTTTATAGCACCATTCTTATCAGTCTTGGATGAGTTAGTTGTACATTCTCTATGTTGCATTTTGTTTTTGAGGGCGAATGTTTTCACTGATTCAATAAAGTAGGATAGTTCAGTGCTGATAACGAATGAATGGAACTGATTTCATATATAAGATATTCTTTACATTATACCATGATCTATCTAAGCATGGGTTAGTGTGTCCCTTACGCCTACCCAGTCTCAAACCCTGAATATAATTAACGCATGAAGACATTAATCGATCGTCTCTATCAATACTATTACTGGTAGTGAAAGTATCACCCTTTCCCAAAACTTTCCACGTACAAACCAGTTTTGTCGAGAGAATGGCTCATGGCGCCTTTCAAGCGAAATGAATAGCTGCATAATATCTAGTCTCTAGAAACGTATCGCTGAAGGAGGGATGATAAATATACCCAACTTATAGAAAGCAACTGAGCTGAATTTTTTGCAGAGTTCTTTTTTTTAACATTTTTTCACCTAAAAACTAGTATTAATTACCATCAAATTTATTGCTGCTTTCCTAGTTTTTTGAAGACATCCAGCTTATCAATTTCAAATGTAATGTTATTAGTGTTTCAATTATTACAAAATACTATAAACTCCACATTTACTCTATGAAAAGTAGGAGAAAATAACTTTGGATTACACTAGCAAAAATGCTTTTAATTTATGTGGTAAGTCTAAATGAGATTTCTTTGCAGTTACGTGACACATAGCGCTCAATGTATTCTTTTGGAAAGGATACACAGTCAGCATAATGTGTGATTGCGTTGACACTAACGTTAGGGTAGTAGAAGGAAATGTCGTTATGAATGTCACCTAATACAAAAAGGTGACATATCTACCGAAAACGTGAATGACTAGTCTGAAGACAGAGAACTCACAAGACTCACAAGAGATTCTATAGAAGCATAATCCCAATCCAGCGGTTTCTACTGCTGAAGGCAGGCAAAGGCTAGGAAACGACCTTTTTTGAAAGAACTCAGGAAACCTCTTATTCCAGCAAGAAGCACACAAAAAGAAAGTGTAGCTGTAAAAAGAATTAAGTGAAGGGATCGTGGCATCCGACAAGAGAATGAAGGATGTTAGATATTATTATGCTCTTATCGTCAGTAATGTATCCTGACACCATCGGCGGGCTGCTTCGGGTTTGTGTGAAAACTACTATTTTTCCGTATTACTATTTTTTAGTCTATCCTTCTCTACGTATACTGAATTGATAATGATTTGCAAAACTATGCTCTGTTAGCACAAAAGATTCCCTTTTTTGCAAATTTTCCTGCTCTGCCTTCTCTTGCGAACCACACTCGTTCTCGCTCACGTCATATCCGATTAAATGGTATAAATATGACAAGGTGACAATGTGCCAGGCTAAGTGTATCTACCTGTTCCATGGACGCAAAGAAAAGATATCTGACATTTATAACAACATTTAAAGCCTTCTTGGAACATGAAGATACCATCTTACCATCAGAAAATCTATTTACGTTTCATTCACATTGAGTCTCCAGTTAGTGCTGAGAACACGATTGGTGTACACATCAGCCGTATGTTGCATGGCATATTACTTTGATACGTCTACTTTTGTGTACTTTAGTGCTCATGCACACGCTTTTATTGTTTGAAAGTATTTTACAAAGTTTTTAAGGAACTAGGAAAGGACTGACGTGTCAGGCATGTGTCACTTGCTACACAAAAAATATTGTATAGGCGTATTTTGTGCAGTGAGTGATGTCATGTATTTTGTCCTGAGTTTTACTATGATTATGTGTAAACGCTTGGGAGAAATTCCATGAAAAATGAAAGCGCTGATGTTCTTGATTGTATGGTGGATACTGTGCACATGATACAAGCACCAAAAACAAAACATTAGCATATTGTACATCTCAGTAAACACTGCAGCTGCTCCATTTTGTGTTTAAAAAAGTAAAGAAAAGGGAACACATTCAAAGTACATCGTCACTTTGTCTAGCTTATTTTGGCGAGTAAAGCCTATAATCATCGTTGGTCAAAACCTCTTATACTTTTGGGTTAAGCTAGCCCAACATTTCCACATGCTTTTTCCCATGAATTATGGTTGCGCTTATCAGGTTGCCCCATTCCACGCTTTCTATACGTCCTAAAATGAAAAACGGATTAAAGTTGATAGGCTTATCACTTCAGTGTTGAAAAAAACCATGTACTTTTCACCAATTCATAAAATTCATGTTGACGCGTGGGTGGAATTATTTTTGTACATACAACATGGATATTATCTAATATCTGCCATAATATGCGATGATACATAAATACCTATTGCGCGTACCCTTTGGGAAGGGATTGAAATTTCATTCATTCATATGAAAGATATAAAGTCAGAAAAGCCTCTTATAGCGTTTTTCTATAACATAATACATAGAACATTGTGGGCTACCAAACATAATCAGTCAGTCTGAGATTTTCGTTCATAGAGATCCAGACTAAAAAAATTCAGTGTGGAAAATACAAAGTCAAAATCTAAAATAAAACTCTAAAAGATCAAAAGTGAAACAGACTTTAGATTCATCATTGCTGAATAAATCTTGTTCAAACAGTAAAACTAATAAACATTTGTCTAGATTTGATTTCGAATTTTTTAGCACATATATAAGATTTTTCAATCCTGGTTTGTTATTGTGTATTTTGAGGTTTCCAGAAAGTTACAAAATAGGATAAGTATTTTAAAATATTGCCAAGTGCTTAGAAAACACAACATCAAACAAAAGGTAAATAGAAAAAGACATTACAATGTCATTTGTAAAAATGTACTTTACAGTTAAGTTAGTAAGAAGATACATAAGAAGATATATTGGACATTTCATCTCAATATAAATGGATTGAATACATTTTCTTTAGAGCTACGTAGTAGTATTTACACCAAAATGCAGATTTAAAAAAATTAAACCAAAAAGAGTATTTACAATAATTAACTGTGAGTACCAACTTGACGAACGTTACAAATTACCTGTAGTTTTTATTATCCACCTACAATAGGAAGATGACTTATAAATAGTACATAGTATGAAGGATCTGTTAGGAAACATGGAACATGAAACGTTAGTTAAGGTTGACAAATAGGATTTTTCAAAGAAAAGTCATTTCGAAAGAATGAGGTATCAAATAATATTAAGTTAATTTAAAGGATCTAGTGATGGTGTGTACCAGAGATAAGAAGCTTATAGGGGAAGAAAAAAGTTTGAGAGAATTTTTTTATAAAAATGTAATGAGAAATCCCTCCTGGAAAATTAAGCCGTCTTCTAGCTTTCATCATTCAAGTCTAACCCCAGAGTACCCGCATCTTTGCTCCAATGAACAAACTGTACAATACCTGTCGTTTATCTACCTTTTCATCTTCCCCATTTTTTCTTAGACAAGCCCAGAATTCGCAATTTCGGTTAGCTAGTTCCGGTGGCAGATGAACACAGGTTTAGACATGCATTATGAATGTATTCTTTCGCATAGTTTTTTCACATCTTCACATTGTGTTACTATTAACCATTGTTGCAGAAAGAAAAAAAGTATTCGCGAAAAAAAACATATGTGAGCTATCACAGCCTGTAGCAGTATGAATATGTCTTCTTGCGTCCTTCCTTCTTTTACCGTGACTTTTGCACGCATGAAAAATTCAAATCAAACGGAGAGTTAAATCTGGAGGTTACAGGCCTGTGACGTACTAACCCAGATTCCATTTTTTTTCTCTCAAAGTCGAATGCATAACAAATGTACACTTTTTGAATTGTGTTCGTATTTATATACTACTAATGATAGTAGTGCCAAAGGGCGGCTCAACGTTAGTAAAACAAGTAAATAGTTTACATACCCTTGTATCAATGTTTATGTGAACAGGGGTGGTGGTAATAGAGAGAACAGCAAACATTAGAGTTTGTGTTGTATGCACTTTGCTCTTTTCTGATAGCCTGAATGTATTTTCTTGGGATTCTGGTGAATAACTCTCTGTTTGTGACTTTTTATTTTCCATTTCAAATTTCATTTATCCTTCTCTCGACTGCAAGCGCTCCAGCATCGACACAGTCGAACGTTTCGGAGCACATCTGACTAGATCTACAAAGAGATCGCTTTCCAAGCCAAGAAAGACTTGTAATGTCACCACTGAAAGAGAATGGCTTTTATAAAACTTATTTTTTGCTCGTGCCACCACTGTAGAATAAAAAGAAAAGACAAACTGTTTTAGCAGCAATTCTGCAAGAATAGTTCAGACCCACTCGTCTGTACACATTCGAATAGAAAAGGCGACAAATAAAAAAACGCTTCGTTATCACTGTATTGAAAGTATAGTATACATGCATAAAGCCGCTGTTCATGTGAAGTTCATGTGAGTTGCTGTAACAAGTGAAAGCACTTTGTCTTTCGACTTCTACTGACTTTACAGAATCCATGCCATTTACAAAGTCCATTTGACCTTAAGTAGCTGCAATTTATCCAGTAGTCCTTCCAAACCTCTTCTGAATTCATTGGAAAAGTAATGAGAAAGGAAAAGAATGGTGAGACCAAGCGACACTCATCCTGACTAAAGATAGATTTAAAAGTTGAGCATATATGCGATGCTTCCGAAATACGTTATGCTGGCAGAGATACTTTCACTTTGTACACAAATATGCGCATATAATCCAAAATGGTGATGTGATGTAGTGGAATCACTTGTTGTAAATAACGCAACGTGTGTATGATACCTCAGCAAACCACTACTCTCCAAAAGCCGTACCCATTCAAACTAAATATACAGACGATTTCCAACCGCCATTCCTCATGAGAACATGAAGCGTGGTGGAATGGTATAATATAGTTGTGTTATTGCATACATAATAACGGTGAACGGACTAACTTTAATGTGTTGGTATATTTCTGACTGCTTGTGCATTTTCTTCAACACTTTGAGTGCCTACGAAAGAGCTGGAGACAATTCCCTTCGAATAAAAACGTCGATGCAATGACGATTTTTTGGAAGAAGAGAAAGGGTTAGATCGTGCCTGGGACACTAAAAAGCATCGAAATAATAAGGGAAGTTAGCTGAAGGTTTTAAAGCTTCGTATATAAGAACATAACATAAAATAACCAAGCATGCGAGAAGATGAAAGCTTCATCAAAATGGTACTTCAAATCGTTAGTTTGCTGGAAGGAAAATATTATGAGAGACATATTTTCTCATTTCCTGTGGACTAGATGGTTCGAACCCAAACTGTGAATTGGATGTGTTTTATGTTGTTTGTTACTTGCTGATCCACATCCATTATTGTTTGTTCCTTTAGTAAACTTTTTTTTGTTTTCTCATCGTCCCAAAGTCATTTACTGGTATATGGGGGAATCGTATGTTTTTTCTTTAAGTGTTTGGCACTTTAGCCATCAAAGAATTATTGATACGAGGAAGGTGTGAGGTGAGAAGAATTTTTAACGGTCATGAATTTGCCAGAACAAACAGAAGGGACTGGAGTGCTATATAAGTTTGCACCACACGTGTAGGTAACTACCTCACTATCTGGAAACTGGCTTTGTCAAACACTTTCTTCCCTTCCTTCCTATTAACAACAAAAAAGGTGTGAGTAAAAAACTACCACTCCACAGTCTACTTTTGCCTCAAAGTTTGTAAGATACAACAGGACTAGAAAAAGTGGTAACCTCACACAGATAAGATTTTCCTCAGTTTTTTGTTGTATCGGCACTTCAATCAGATCATAGTGACGGCAATGGAATAATCTGGTTTGATAAAAATTGCAACATTCAATGATCACACCGAACCTGAAAGACACTCCAAAATAAACCTTTCGAGTAATAGAATGCAATGCTGAGCAAGGCAAATCGTAAATGAAAAAAGTTGGATGGACTTATGGCTTTCGACTCCACTCTCAATCCATTCGTACAATAACGAACAAGGAGAAAAGGTGAAAACAATTTTTAGCATTTTTACTACAGCCTTTATATCTTCTATACATTATTTAGGCTTAAGATATGACTCTAAAAATTTTGCTGACAAATACTATAGTATATTTCATGCTTACGTCCCTCAGTGCTATTCAAAGCTTGATAATATATTCAGCAGAAAACCGATTCAGAGTGGAAATAACAACATTCTTTTTCTGTTCCGAGAACCAACGACAATAATAACAAGGATTTCCTTATCCCCTCTATTTCTTTGGTACAAATCAGTTAGTATTGCTTTGATTTCCCATGAGTTTTTCCTCGATGCATTTTTGTTTGAACAAACCGCAAATAAAGTTTGAAATGAACAAATATTTTGGTACCATCATTTGCCAAATATCCTGGATCCCCCACTACCGCCTTATGTACATAGAACTAATCTCATTTGAAACTGCAACGGAGGGATAAACCCTATGAAGAGAATTTTTAAGAAAACATGAACGGAAAAGCTATGAACTGAGTTGGAGAAAGCAGTTTGTGTTTTTTCTTAAAAGAAGCTGATTTTGCGTCTTTGTAATAGTCCACAATTCGTAATAGTACATTGACATGACTTGTATCATCTTGTTTCCTCAGTCCTTCATGCGACCATTACCTGTTATTGAATAAAAGGCAAGCGTCCACTTACTGACAAGAACTGACAAGAAGACTATAGGATTCCGACTATTGAATGTATACTATAGTATGCTTATTTGAATAATGTTGACGCAAAGTCTACAAACGCATTCCAAACAAGAATTGCTTGGTTGGCACAACTGAATTTTTTATTTACAATTTGCTACTACTCAATAATATGTACCTAATGCGACACAGTTACCTTCCTGTAGCGGCCGTTTTCTCGATTTCTTCCGTTTATTTTCAATCTAATTTTCAGGGAAACTTTGTCCTCGCCCTGCAAATATTGAGTGTGCAGACCTTCAACATATTATAATATGCAATAGTGTTTTATAAAAACCTACAAGTATACATAAACAAACGCTTCAAGTTACCCTCCGAACATCTTCAGGTTTAACTAAATCTTGTCACGAATCAATCCGATTTTTTGTAATCAAATAAACAAATGCCTCGAAGCAAGGTTGTATCCTAATCCTGCTTGTTTCCTTCTTTGCTATAAAACTGAATGGAACAAAAACGTGCAAGTTGGATGGAATGTAATAATAAAGTTAGAATAAGTCCAGGAACTGTCATCACCTGACTTTTGCATTGCTTCAAAAGCGAAGGAAATCCCTTTGGAAAGTTACACGAACCATGCCTGAAATTGAGATGTCTTACAACTTTGAATAAAATATAACAGAACAAGTCAAGTATACCTAAGCAGAACATTAGCAATTTACCAACAGTCACATTCCAGTCGACACTGCACTGGAAATTTTGTGTGCACAAGTTTTGTACGGTCTTCATTTTAAGTTGAAGGTATTCTAGAATTTCCAAGCATTTATCACATTTAAATTTTTTAGCAACAATGAGCCCATATAATCAAGGGTTACAGAATATAATCAAAGATGCAGACGGTTGCCTCGAAGCAAGCAACTGCCCACGCATACGTGATGTTGGGACGATAAATTCCTGCACAGAACAACACGACGTTTTAAGGTTCTCTGTAACCAGAAAATTCGGGGTTTATAGTTCACACTTCACCTTGTTTACTGCATCTTATTTAACGACTCAAACGTACGATTCTCTTTCACTTCAGGTTTAAGCAGTGAAAAATTAAAATCTTGTACTTTGGGAAGAAAAAGCTTGCAGATTTAGCCGCGACTTTCATGCATACAAATGCGCAAAGTGAAAGTACAGCTTATGAAGTCAAAAGGAAAAGAACGAACAACCATGTTTAAATCACTTTCTTCAGAGTTCGTAAAACCGTAATAATATGTAGTTTTGAAAGTGTAATTCTAAATTTGGAGAAATCCGGTACATTTGTACAATTCGACTTTGAGTGAGTGTCTGAGATACAAGTAGGACTGGTTCAGTGATCCTGGCTAACGAGAAAGATACTATTGCATGAATACAAATGAAGAGAAAATTGTTGCCGGCAAAATCTCGTGTAGCTTGTCTTGGTGCCTTTTCATTGCATACTAGCATTTTAATTTAACGGCAGCGTGAAGCAAGCATGATACGAGTATCATACATAGTTTATACAAAACGCAGACACGCATCGTGATGGAGCCAAGAAATACTGAGATTTTTTCTTGGTGTTCCTTAAGCTTTTCCAATTTCCTTTTCTGAAATGCATTTTCAATTTCGTGCTGGCTTTCATACTCTATTTCAACCCGAGCATCATTAATATCCATACATTTGAGGCCAGTAGTTGCATGAACCATGAAGTCATCCCTACGGTTCACTTATTCTCTCTTAATGAGGCAGTGAATTGCTAAACCCGAGAGGGAAGGAATACAAAATTACAGTATCCCGCATGAGCGTTATTCTTCATTATATTATCCAATGTAACGGTAACCTAGTTGGTTGATTTGTGTAAAGATTGATTTGTTCACCACCACTGAAACATTTGTACTGTTCTGTTTTCACAATAATACGTAATCGTAAGACATTTCTCTGCTTATCGAGCACAAGGAGCAATTACGTGTGTGCGAAACCACAAATACTACGTTTAGAATACTTCAACTACAACTACTGCTTTTAATTTTCTGTGAATATAATTTTCAAATAATATGTTAGAACAACTCAAAAATTAGTAGGGAAGCCAAACTTTATGTCATTTTGTCAACATGTTCTAGAGTTGCAGTAAATATATGTATCGTGTTCCCTAATGCTCAGTTATTATGAAAATTACCAATTATTGAAACTTTATACATCGAATTCAGAAATTCAAATAAAATGTAAATATGAAAATTTCTCTTCTGGGTAAACATCATTATCTCGTTCAATATTGTAGCCAATATTTCCAGACCAAAAAAACCTTTGACTTGTTTCTAACGTATTACTTTGGAATGACCTTCAAAACTATGATTCCAACCCGGAACATTGTGAAGACATTTGACTATAAGATACAGACTTTCTCCAAGAACCCGAAAATAGCTTAAGGCACTCGGAGTATTAAATTTTTATATTTGATTTACTAACCAATTTTTTGCTAGCATTCCAAAAAAGAAGCCTAAAAGCTTTAGTGTAATTCGAGAAATTGATTTGTTGTTTGTACGCTAGGACCGAGTCTTGTGAAACAGAATATTTGGAAACTTTTTTTGCTCTCACTAATATTCAGACGAAAGGCACATATTATTGGGACTCATATATTACGTCAAAGTAAAGGAAGCGGTAATGGTCTTTAGCGATTATATGATGTGTTTATTTATGATTCTGCATCGTTACATGACAACGTGCCATTTCATGAACTGACCCGACCGACCTCGGCTATCGGTTTTGTGAACGGTTCTATCATACAAATCAACATTTTGTAAAGAAAGTAGCAGTTATTCATACTTCAGACATTTGCGAAGGCGTTATAAAAAACCCCATTGCTGTAGCTTTTGAATTTAAAAAGATATTGCTTTTGCAAGACACTGAGGCGTCAAGCTTGCTATCCCAATAACATGGAACATAACAACCGGTGTACGGAAACTAAATTTTTGACCACACCGTTGATACTTATATGACAATTTCTTTTAATAACGCCTTCCAAAAACGTTTTCGAAGTGTTTCGAAAAAAAATCAACCCTATAGGACCATTTTTAGAGAAGTCTCGATCACAAAACCAAAGCCATAATTTACATGTATTTTAAATGCGCCAAGCAACTATCTAAAATTATTTACAATTTGCTAGGATGGATGCACGTTTGATTTGCAGGAGGAGGGGAAGCGTAATAGCTGATAGCTGATAGTGGTGGGATTGACAAGCAACTATATTAAGCATACCTAAATCTGGTGGTGTGGTGGTGGTTTTAAACCAAAATGCT
Organism: Entomobrya proxima; assembly: GCA_029691765.1. Lineage (NCBI taxonomy): Eukaryota > Metazoa > Arthropoda > Collembola > Entomobryomorpha > Entomobryidae > Entomobrya > Entomobrya proxima. Next base: position 11,542,470 of record CM056168.1, read on the forward strand.
GTCGTTAAGTTAAACCCTCAACAGCTACAAAAATGATATTACGAAATTCTTTTCCTTGAAGTAAACATGGCATAGCTTGAAGGGAACATGTACTTTGCAAAAGTACAGGCACATCGGGCCAAATTGGTATCATCTCTAACCAAAAGAAACCCCTCCTCGTTTTCATTTGCTGTCTCCATCTAAGTCGTAGGGATGACTTTCAATTTTTGTTATTTTTATACAACACATTTCTGCTCTAAGGTACAGCGCTGATCTTGTGAGTAGGTGGCAAGCAGCGACTTAAAAATTCACTTTGACATTTGCGCAAGGTATATTGCTACTGTAGTACCTGCCCCTGTCCCATTTATCCTTTGTGTGACGACCCTATTCCATGATAAATTGCATTATATTATGTATTCATAACCACATAACCACATAACATGTGGTGGACCACCAACCCGAATAAACCCTTTATAGTTACGACTTGGGTATGTGTTTTTGGAGCAGCATTCGTTTTAAGTGACAAATTGACTCTAACGGACAGCCACGCAAAAGTGACATTTTGTTTATACCAGCCTGCAATAATGGCTTCCCTGTAAAGGAAAAGCTGGAATTGAAAAGGACAAAAGCAAAAGTAGATCTTTGAACGAATTTAAGTGTTACTGATCTCGTTATATTTCTTACACGTTCCAAATAATATGCTCAACGAACCAGGGGAAAGCTGATTTTGTCAGAAACAAGAAAGGAAAATGCGTGAAATTTCTCATTCAAAGAGATTGCGTGCAGCGTTTATCATATAATACCACCACCACAACAACTCCATTATGTCATGTCTTCGTCTCTTTAATGCAAAGACATAAAGCAAAGTAAACAAGACCACGTTAGATTTGAATTGGCTTGAATGCAAATAGATCAAAAGGGTTTTACATGAAATAGAAGGACGACTTCATACGAAAGGATTGTTTTGACATTTCATAATATGGTATAAATACTGCTTAGAATACTGCACCTCCTCAGAATTTCATTGTCGTATTGTCGTTAGTAGTTGATTAATTTGACTTAATACAAATGTGGAAACTAATTTGCAAGTATTTTGCCTTGTTTATTTTTTAAGACAATTCGTATAGGCATTCAGACTTTTGTCGTTCGAAAACATTTTGATTGTTACATACTTACTTTACATGCATACATATGTTAATCTTATCACCTTTGGAATATGTAAAATGGCAATCAAGATAATATTTTGTTTGCATTATCGAGGTTGAAGCTTCAAAATGGTGTTTAATCCCTTTACATCGCACGTAAATCATAAGAGTCATCTGCAGGCCACAAAAAACACCCCTTTGAGTAAACTGTGTGTTTGGTTCCAGGAAAATAACATGCAAGCCAAATATTTCTAACGGGTGTTTCTGTTGTTGTTCAGAAGAAAGTAGAACTTTGATCTTGTAAAGCTTCAATTTCACAAAGACGCAACAACAACAAAACTATATTTCTGCTAAGACGCTGCTGAGAAAAGAATACCTTTAGTGTAAAAGGAGTGGAATGAAAATGGATACAGATTCAGCAATGCATTAATGCGAAAGCTACATGAGAACTGCTTGAGGGAATGACGTTGACTATAATAGTATTCAGGAGAAAGTTTTCTGAAAGGCATACTGGCACACCTCTTTGGTTTAGCTGGTCTTTGTGCAAAGTGTTATGCCAAAGTATTATTATGCCCTAGAAGGATTATGTTTGAAATTGAAGTATTTCTTTGATTGGAACTCCCTTAAGGGTGCAGCTACAACAGAGCCCCAATCTACATATATACTCAATGAGAAAGGAAAATGTCAAAACGAAATCGTCATGTTATTTTTGGGTTTTTCCATCTCCCTCCTTTCATTCTGGCTTTACTTGATCTTTTACACACACTCAGTGGTCTAACCATTGTCCCAAATGTAAAAAAGGAATGAAGTGAAAGGTTTCATTTTACTAATTTCTCGGTCGTGTTCAAGTAAAAGCTACTTAGGTTGGTGTTAGGTTGTTTGAAGGGGTACGATAAAACGTGAACAGTAACTTGATGCATGTTGGTGAAATTGCACTAAGCTTGATTTACTTAACTTTCTGCATTTCAATAGAATATGGGCTAATATGAACTAATTAAAATTACATTTTGACATTTCAGGTAGCTCGTCGGACAGGTCTTCTACAACCGCCTAAGAATGAGCTGCAGAGCGTTATATCAAGGACACTTTGCAAGAATGAAGGCCATAAATCTGCTTGACATTTTCCTTCTCTTTCTTCTATCCGGTCCTTCTTGGTGGATCTGTGTAGTTTGTGAAGAGGTTACAATTTCCCCATTAGCTGGTAATGCACCCATCTCAACAAATCTTAAGAATAGAGAAACATCTTTAGAATTTCGCCAAGCCCATCACCATCATCAGCACCACCACTCCCGTGCGTTGTCCCTGTCCTCGTTTACAGCTTCAACAAGCCCTCCGTCTTATTTGCAAGACCAGCCACCGTGGATGCTTCACACAAAGAGTGCTGGTGATGAAATTGATGAGGACAGCGGCAATTACATTTATGGGAACAACAACATCAATACTGATGACTTGGGCTTAATGAGCGAGCTGACTTTGATTAGTGGCAGAAACGATACACTGGAGAGTTCTTATAGTGGACCTAATAATAGAGCGGCTAATGGGACGGAAATAGAAGAGATGGATGAGGAAGTTCCCACTTTTGAAGCAAATATTCCATGGTGGCGGAAAATGATTTGGTCCATGCTATTTGGAGCAATGGTGGTGGTTGCTTGTACGGGAAATGTAACGGTGATTTGGATCGTACTTGCACACAAGAGGATGAGAACTGTGACAAACTACCTACTCGTGAACTTGTCCATAGCAGATGCCATGTCGTCTACTTTAAATGTCATTCCAAATTACAGCTATATGCTCACTGGACACTGGCCTTTTGGGGCGCTCTACTGTAGAATTGTTCAGTTTGTCTCGATGCTGTCCATTTGTGCCAGCGTTTTCTCGCTCATGGCGATTGCATTTGATCGGTGAGAACTCTTTTTACGCATGCCATGTTTTATTATTATAATCCATTCATTACGTAGTTTTGTTGCTTTTACTAATACTAACAGTTACTTTTGACTTTAGTCAAAAATTCTTTCATTGTTGAAATGTTTATAACTCAAAATACTACACGTAATCAGGTTATGAATTTCTAATGGCAAATCAAGTAAAGTAAAATGATAATCCCTTTATTTCTGATCCTTTATGTGGCCATCTTTGTTGAATAAGATAATAAATTAGATTTCATGCTGGGAATTATAGCCTGAAACGACTTGTTAATGGGCTTATTTTTTACATTAAAACAACACCATACTTTCACAAAAGAGTAAAATAGTTTACTGAAATGAATTTTATTTTAAAGGATTTTATGGTAGTCGTAGGCTGTGAAAAAATTTCTTTCATGCTGTGCGCTTAGTGATTATTATGATCTTAGCTATTTCATTTCTTGGTTCTACATTGCTGAAAGGCATCAGATGCCTTTGATAGCTTGGAAATAGGTTTAAAACCTTAAAGCCTGGACTCTTTGTTGTTTTACACAAAGCTGTCACAGGTTTACTGCAAGCAAAGAAAACCTATAGCTTAAAGGAATGGTACTATGCATATTATGCTTTACTTTCTTTGACTTTGAGGCATTACACCAACAACCACTTTAATGTAGCATTATGAGAGAGGTTTTAGCAAGCCAATTAAAGAAATGCATTGAAAGAATAAAAATTCCATAATGTGATACTCTGGTACGCAGACATATTGTATCATAAAAGATAATTTAATATTTGGAAAAATTGTAATTCAGTAAAGGAAGTTATTACTGTGCCCATTGAATTAAATTGTAGTTACGTCTATCAGTCAACAAAGTTATTGCGTTTGCAGGAAAACGGTTTAACTGCAAGTTTTTCTCATAGTTTCAAATGCAAATCTCAAATACACATTTAAGCTAATGTTTCCGTTGAGTGACAACACATCTGACTTGAAAGATGCACATCCTCCATAGGTAATCCGCCACATCATCATAATAGACGTGATTATGCAGAATGTCACAATATATTAAAGCTATTAATACAACGTTTTATCAAGTAAATAGGCATAAATTACTATTTAGTATAATGATAAATTGAACCATATAAGGCTTTTTTAAACGGTTATGAATTCTGGATTACCGTTAAGAGAAAGGTACATTGTAGTAAATTATAGAGTCCGACAGGATCATCGCTATTATAACTTATATGAAACTTTTTATTTATACTTTTACGCATTCATAACCTATAAGAAATCACAATCAAAATATGCAACAAAGGAAATGTTTTTTGTGCTTGATATTTTGCTTGCTGAAACTTTACTTACCTAAAATGGAAAAACATGTCAGCATGTTATGAGTAGTAATTTGACGAAGTATGTGGAATGCAGGAGAGTGGAAACGATAACATGCAATGCGGATGCTTGGGAGACTGTACGGGTATATTAGGAACTTAACTTCAGGCAATAGACATAAGCGTGTGCGTTTACTGTTTCAATGCATTGTCTACCGCTCATCGTTACACAGGAATTTTGGGCTGATGTTGACGTTTTCCCGTAACAATCTACCATACCACTTACTTGAGAGAGAAAAACTGCTCCAAAGCTATATCTTTGAAGTTAGAAGATTATATAGCAGAAAGCATACTACAAAATAACAATATGTACCAGGAAACTACTGGTGGATACATCCTCTCAACTTTTTTTTTTGTTTCTTGTTGTTTCATAAGTTCCCTGTTTCTGAGCAGACTTATAAGTTTCTCAAAGGAAGCGTATGATTCATGGGCTACACAAAGCTAAATTAGACGTGTTATGATCATACAACAAATATTCCAAGAGAATTTTTTATGTCGTTGTGGGGTATTTGTGTTATTTTTCCATGGTGGAAGTCAATCCATGTTCCATAGTTCCATTCATTGAACAATATTGTTTGTCTGTCTGGAATGAATGAACAAAAACATGCAAGCACACACCACCAAACCACAAAAATGCTTGCATTTCTTTTATAAAAAATGAATTGTGATAATATTTTATGTAATTTGACGTTAGGTAATTCTTTCAGTGTATAGGCTCCCACGCTTATGTTCTACTTTAAGAAAGTCTCATGCTTTGTTACATTGTTTCAATTTTTATAATAGAATCGATGTTTTCAGAAAACAGGACGGCTTACCAGTGAAACCTATTGTTAGTATTTCTCAAAAATGTTTTGCATATACCTAATTAGTCCCAGCCATAATTTTTCTCTTTGATCTGTTTCCCAAAATTCCCATCCCACCGTTTTACTGAGAACCCGTGTTTCATAAAATATCATTATGACTCAGTAATTAACCTGACGCTACATTCTTGTTTGAATGTAATTTTGGTGATATACATTATGATATGATATATAACGTGTTTTATTAATTTCAAACGATAGATATACTCATTTTTGCATTACTTTGTTAAAATCTCAGCGACCTGGAATGACACTCAGTCGTGTGACATTGACGTTCACGGCATTAACACAAATTCAATGACTATATAACATTCCGCATTTGGTCGCAGCCGGTGTTAGTAATTTATACTTCCTGTAGACAGATGAGGTTAACAAATCATGGGAAGAGAAATGGCAACGGGAAGAAATACGCAAAAAGGAACAAGGAATTCTTTTGCATAAATGCATACAAATCAATACATCATCTTGTTCCATAGCTTGTTAGCTTTTAAATCGTCGTACCATGTTCGTATCTCACGTTTTTCCACCAGCCAGCACCAGGAGCAGCTTGGCTCATTCTTACAGAACAATGACTTTGTCTTTTTCTTCCACTTTTCTGCCATGCCTCAATGATATCGCTTCAATTTCAGTCGTTGTAATGGATACTCTTTCCGTCTCTTCCCTTTATTTGCCCATATTTGTGCTCATCGATGAGAACGAAACTGCTTTCATCCTTGAATAAAGAGATTGACATGAAGAAGAATGAGATTGGCAACACATTCATCTTGCTACAAAAACATTGGAACAAACGACGACAAAGGGACCCTCAAGTACCATAACCAAACCAAAAGCATGGCAATTTTGTCACAAGACCTGGGATAGCTGACCGGGGACCATTGAAAGATTTGCTTTAATATTCATGGGAATAGTAAAAGTTTCTATCTTTATTCCAATTTTATGCGACAGCTCCTTTTATCATACGAATATATGAAAAATAAGGTCATTTATAAATAGTTTGGGTTTTATGCGGACTCAATGTTAAGAGAACCGCCATATTGTTCAAGTATCAATTACGAAGCACCCGTGGTGAGCCACCGTGAAAGGTTGCGGTCTTTCCCGATTGACGATGAAGTAATGGGATCCTTCAAATATTTTATCATTGGGATGACATGCAATGATATGATATTTCTTTTAATGCAAATTCTGTATTCAAGTTAGAATATTAGTTTGTGTGAGGAAATGAAACTCTCGCATGAAGCTTTTGCTTCTGCTTATTTTTGCTGCAGTTATGGTTTGCTAATGTGAAATATTTTGCATGAATAATTCATGAATGAACAAAATAGATGGGTTACATTCAAGAATAACTTTTTCCCTTTTCCAGGTACATGGCTATAATGAATCCGCTGAGACCGAGAATGGGAAAACGGTTGACGTTGGGGATCGCTGCAGGAATCTGGATCGGTGGAGTGATTTTGTCAATGCCAATGTTAATTTTCTTTCAAACTTTTCAGCAAGAAAATTCGACCGTCGTGGTTTGCTATTCTGAGTGGCCGGATGGTCCGCAAACCGAAAGTCACCAGGAATATGTGTAAGTTTTATTGAATTAATATGAACGCACTGACACTACTAACGACAAACTCAAGAGTTTCTCCGTTTAAAAGAACGTGGATGAAAAAATAAAAGGTATTATTAGTATTAGGTATGTGATTTTAAAATTCCGTATTGCCCCATCCATGCTATCGCTTACAATACAATATAAAGCCCTATATTTTTCGGTCCACCAAAACCATATGGATCACAAGAAAATCAGTGCTATAAGCATTCAAATACAATCACAATACAAATTCTCGTTTATCACTGATACTGACTTCCGGAAACATTATAAGTTGCTAGCTAACGTAGTAGACAAACTTGACCTGTTTGTAGAATCAAAAAGGCAAGTGGGCTAGAGCCAATTGTTGTATATCAATGACCACTTGGCAGTGCCAAATTTACGAACTTGTTTCGCTGCAACAACGAAAATAATCTAACCCTCTCTACATGGAGAGGAGGAGAAAGTTCATAGGAACTGAATCCCATAATTTTTCTTTCTGGACGTGAATTGCTGCCTTATGAGATTTATTTCTCTCTGTCAATAAACTGTACAGTTTCATTTTGCAAGATACGAACAGAATACAATCCACCGCAGAGCGAAGAATTCAATACACACTGTTGGAGCGTAGAGCAGAGTTCCCAGAAACGAAAGTGGAAATAGAAATAAGTACAACACATTTTATTACAAACCATGTGCATGATCTTTCCCAACGTAATTCTTTAAAAATTTATCTCTTGTGTGCTCCCTCTTAAGTACACATTTGTGCAGAAAGGCTTTCTACAAACAAGAACATTATTTTCAATTTTACCTGCCAACAGGCGAGGCAAGCGTAATACGAATGGTTCGGAAAGTTTTATATATCATCATGTCTTGCCTCATTGCCTACAGCTTCCTTTGATTGGAACAAACGGCCTTATCTGTCTGTGTTCTTCCTACGTTTTTCATATTTTTCCCTACTCGTTGTTTCATTATTCACTAACCGATAATGGAAAATTCTGTCATTTTTTGACATCCAAAGCAAGCCGACGATCCGGTTAGTGGTCATTCATAATGATTACAATAAACCAAAGTTGGAAATGCGGTCCCTTTGTGGATCATAGGAGCTTATCAGACATGGCACATTGCCACGACCACGTGCCTTGGCAAGTATTTTCTCATTGTACAGAAGCAGTCCTTTATTTTATGCATTCCCTACGCTCTTGGAATAAGATGAGGAAGATAGAGTTAAGTTATTGGGAAACTCAGTTATTGCTTAAAATCTAATTTATTGGAAATATGGCGCGTGCTTTTAATAATATTATGTTACTTCACCGACAGCTTTAAAGGAAACATGAAACTCAAAACACGGCAAAGTAAATCATAATAAAAAATATTTTTTACTTATGAAATAATGTTTTTGATTTCAGATACAATGTATTTTTCATGATTTTCACTTATTTCATCCCAATCGCGGTAATGGGTTATACATACACCAGGGTTGGAGTTGAACTATGGGGCTCGAAATCTATTGGAGAATGTACCCAAAGACAACTAGACAACATCAAGTCCAAAAGACGGGTAAACATAAGTAATCATATTTAATACTTTAGTAAGGTGTGTCTGCAACAGCAGTAGGCAAAATAAGTTTCCTTAACGTGTTTTTAAAAGAAAATTTGAGATCTTGTAATACAAATAGTACTTACAATAGTAATAGTACCTCTGTCTTGTAAATTTTTATAATAATAAGCTTTTAGTATCACAATATATCAATAAATTTAGATCCAAGTAGTTCCAATATGAGATCAAAATCTGTGACTTGGTGAACCTACAAAATTTGTGACGTTTTTCACAAAACAGGAAGTTGAATGTAATATTGGGATTTTTGAATCACTGTCAGGGAATATCTTACACACAGAAATATTAATAAGTAGATCTGAGTAGCTTTTATCAAGAGACGTGTGTATTCATTCTTGATTTAAGTTTCTTTCAACATTACGTGGTTCACGAAAAGTTGGAAGAATGCGAATGAAATATTTGGTAAGCCTTTGTATACAATTAACCATAATACCATTTTGTCAAGGCACATTTTTGATGACTGTGGAGTCAACAGTTGAACATGTACCTAATAAGCTTCTATAAGAGCATCGGATAAAATCTTTTTTGTTATGACATGACAAGGAGTTCTAGTAAGTGGATCCCAAGTGTGCTTATTCAATATCTTTGATAAGATAAACAAGATGCATAGTGTTTTTACTTTTTTCTCAAACGCCTACTCGTAGAAGGCAGTAGCAATTGGCGTAACAATATTGTCCTATTCACACACGACAGAAAACTCCCACGCGCACACTTCAAATGACAGTTGTAGCATATAACCCTAATGTTGCAACGACCTCCAAAATTCTGCTTCATATTATTAAGTTTCCTTTCAAATCCAATACAAAAGCTGTTGGGGATACTTACGGATAAAGAGCCAGCCGCTCCAACTTTCTCTACTTTCACTTCCTAACTCGTTGTTTTTATTCTTGTTTTTATTGCAGGTGGTAAAGATGATGATAGTGGTAGTAACCATTTTTGCATTCTGTTGGCTTCCCTTTCACATGTACTTCATCTGGGTATCATTGTGGCCTGTGATCACGACATATTCCTTTGTTCAAGAAGTTTACTTAGGAATATATTGGCTTGCCATGAGTAATTCCATGTACAATCCCATAATATACTGCTGGATGAATAACAGGCAAGGGAGAAACATAAACCCGATTTTATGACTGTGTACTAGATCAGACCTATTTATGTTTCAAACTCTCCAGTTACATGGAATGTTTATGATTTAAATCCAGGTTTCGTCGAGGCTTCCAGAAAGTATTCCGATGGTGTCCGTTCGTCCATTACAGTGAGGTGGAGGCAACAACCACGTACATGATGCACACCCAAAGAGAACGCGAGACAACACGGTACAGTGTAACCGGTTCTCCTGAACAACTCACCCGTGTCTCCCGAAACGGTTTGTCTGTGGAAAGCAACTTTGAAACCCCACCTTTCTCCAATGCCTTTCACAGATATCACCAATCACCATCACAAATGTCTTATAGCACTTCTTCGTCAGATGCAGATGCACATTAGCACTTTTGGCATTTCTCCGAAAAACTAATAATGATCCCAATTGGACAATATGAACAAATGACAGTATCAAAGAAGTTTTCCACTGTCATAGCCAAGAAATATTAAAAAACTTGTATGATTTACTGCTACATACGTGTTCTAGAACAGACTGAATAAAGTCCCAAAAGAATAAAAAATATTACGTATGCTTCGTAGATCCGCTTTTGAATTTTGCCAGACACAAAAAAAAATATTTTGAATAAAAATCAAGAGAGCCACAAAATGCATAAATCTTAAAGTTTGAGAACACAGATGTACTTTGCTAGACAAAAAGTTTTTCATTCAACTTCTAACAAAAAATATTTATCCGATTTAGTGGCTTTGTATATAGCACAACAACACGCTTTTCGTAAACAACTCAAAAACTGTGAATCGTAATTCCAAAAGCAATAAATAAAATAACATCATTGCAGCGATTGTATGATAGTACCTTTCCACTGCGCTGATTCTCAACTTTGTAACCCAAAAAAACTGACAGTTGGAGTAAAGGGAAACAAAAATATAATTAAGATAATATTTTTCTTAAACATTTGTATTTGAAAAGCAATGGAGTCATAAAAGAAAGCCAAAATATAGCATTATAAACAACCGATATATAATGGACGGTTACATTTTCTTCTTTGTGCGAAAAAGAGCCAAAGGATGTCGAATATATAGTATGGAATCGCTTGAAAGACAGTTATTTCTATTCAAAGATGAGAAACAAAGTGAAAAACACTAGGAAAACATTGGAACATAAAGATACTACACGGACGCATCTAGGCATGTAGTGAGCTAAAGTAAAGGACAGTAACATTCTGTCATGTCCCAGTGTGTCTGAAATGGGGGTAACTTGGAACAAGTTGTACTTTATTCGGGATTTTGGTATGAGGATCTCTGGAACCAATTTTATAAAGATACTCTTGTGATGGAAAGTTTCAACAAAGTATGCTTTGCTGCAGATGTTTCTGTTTGCACCTATTAAATACGCCATAAGTCAATCGCACGGGTTACTACTATAAGCCTTGTTATTTCTGACTCCTACAAGCTATATCATTTCCTTTTCCCTTGCAACTGCACTTTCACTTCACTTCCCATTCACTGTTTCCTCCAAACTCCAAACTCCCTTTTCCTATCTTGCTGATAGACGTTCGTTGGCAATAAGCAGCTATTATAGCACCAGCCACTTTTTTATTGAAAAATCTGCTGATCTTACTGAAAAATTCACTCAAAACTTTTTATGTGGTCTTTCTAGGTTCCGGTTCTGTTCACATCCATCTCCACGTGATGGGCAACGAGCACGGCCGAAGCCCATCAAACAAGTCGATGAATATGAATTCGAGTAATTTACAGGGTTCTAGCGGTAATCAAGGGCATAATTATCTTACCAGTGGCCACCCTCCAAACCACCACAATGGAAATTCTACCAAACAAAATCAGTCTACCTCACCGGGCACCTTCCATCAACGTCATACTCAATGTCATCATTTACAAAAGAACTTTCCCAGCTCTCCCACTAAAAGGGGAAACACGATGGTATAAATTCGCCGAATTTAATACAGAACTAAATCGACATACCTACACCAATGTATTTGATCGCATCATGAAATGAGGTTGCATGCATGTCTTGGTGTAGCAAACTTTGTTTTTCACTGTGAGTACCTTTACTCGATTACATCTAGTCATTGCAAACAGTATCTACTTTTCAAAGTGTACTATTAACCATAACATATTAACCTTTAAGAAATGTCATAGTCATGAAACAAAGTATCAAACCTAGAAACTGATAAAACATTCCCTTTACACACTTTCCCCGAACACGTTACTTTATTGACCGATGGACATAATGGAATGCTTATCTATAGAAGGTAAAACGGGGTTACTTGCGACGTGTGAAACCAAGAACATAGTGTGACAAGTGGTATCTATGTATTACTATAACATTTCGTTATCGCGGTTGTACAGCCGTATGAATCATGAGATGAATCTTGAAATCACTAAAAAGTGAAAGCTTCACAACTTTTCTTCGTCCTTGATTTCCACTCACAAAAAATACCTGAATTGAAGAAAGAGCTTCTATTAGTACTGATGGTCATAAATATTCACCAGTTATCAATGGTACATAACATTGATGTTTACATTAAGGCATCTAATATGAGTCTCAGAGCGGAATTTTTACTTATCGTCGACAGTGCAAAATACTACTGCTAAATACATATAAACCTTCATTTTCAAAAAATGTGTTTCAAATTGGTGGTGGGTGTATAGCATTTCTACAAGATAAAAATCTTGAAATACAAGTGCTATTTTTACAGCCGCCGTAGCGGATGCAAAGGCCAAAGATAGACTCTTGATTGAAAACACAAACACTTGACACAAGTAAAGGCTAAGTATAAGTTATACTTATTGTCTAAATACACATAGTAATGTAGAACCCCATCTCATTATCCAGGTATGGTTAGTTATAGTCTCGTAAATATAAAGGCTCCCGTGATAAAGTAAAATTAAAGAAAGAACAGTTAATATGATTTGATAATATAGGTTTCGTTTGTATGTATATATATAATATATTACTTGTATATCGCAAGCTCTGGTATGGCAAGAGCGATCTCGAATTTAGGAACGGTTTACCATGAACAAATTTATATACGTACGCTGTAATATGTATTTAAGTCAATTGTATTACTAAAGTGGTCTCATCTCATTTAAATATGTAAATTTATCTCGTAATAATATGTATTGCTATATAATATAACATACTGTAATACAATCTCTGATTGTATTTAGCTTATAGTTTCATCATTTCAATTCAATTCAAATAGTATATTATTTAATTGTAGGTATTTATGTATAGTAGATATTTTGTATTAAAGATAGAGTATAGTACCTTGATCTGAGCCCATAATGAAGTACCAACCGTTAATCCTACAACTTTCTGGCTGATGAGCTTTCATTTTGCAGAATTGTAATTTCGCGTAAGAATGTTGAATATGTATTATCCCTTTTTCAAACGATATACAAGTAGGAAGGATTCCATGAGAAATGATTTTTGAGTAGTGAGGAAGGAAAGTTTTTGATGAACTATAGGTTCTAACCAAACAATCGTTGTTTACTGAGTGGATTAATGTTCGAATATTAAGACGTATATGTGTGTAGGTATATAGTAATGCTATGTACATAGAAGTCTTTATCAGCAACAAAACGTACCGAATAATAATATGCATTTATATTAACAAACAGTTGACAGTATTACCTATTTAATAATAGCAAGTTAATCTAATAATTAGTAGTAGTTATTAAGTATTTTGAATGTCCAATGTCCATCATTTATGAGTTTTTTGCCAGTATTTTGAGTTTATGCTTGAAAATACTCGTGTCAAAGTACAATTGATTTTAGGTACATTTCGGTCAAAGTTTGTGTAAAAATTACATTAATTCAATGTTGCAGAGATTATTATTTTTATGATAAACGTAAAACTGGCAAATGTACCTAATACAATGGTTCTACTTGTGTATTAAGATAGTCAACGCAAGTCTACATAATATGTTGTAAAATAGTTCCAATCAATACATAGTAGATCCTTTTATTCCGTAAATTGAGGAGACGCAGGCTGTAATTTCAAAATGATCATCATATCCCCAAGCGCTTTTCCGTACTTACATTAAAATAATTCTATATGCACCAGGTAATTTACAAGATAAGTAATTATTGTTATTATCGCGTATTTCATGAAATGAAAATAAAAATGAAATAAAAGAATATGTAACCATCTTTTCAACTTATTCATCCTTTCTAAAATGTAGGATGTATCGGACACAGGCACTGCAACTATCTTGATGTTAAACTGCTAAAATACATGACGCAATATGTTGTATAACTTATTATTAAGATGCCAAATAAACTATTCAAATTTTGAATTTTTCTGTGAGAAAAAATGCGTTTTTATATGATTTCTTTGACATTTGCAATGAAGGGATGCATATTCAATGAAGCATACACTGCTGACTAAAGATTTCAGCAGTAAAGAAAGGTGGATGGATTCACTACTGAGTTTTTGTTTTAAACATGATTTACTTGACTGCTATAACCTAAATTTTCTTTACGTACAAAAGTCAGTTTACGATTTTATATAGTAAATACAAAAAGTAACTTCTACATCCACTTAAAACCTTATGAAACTAAGAAATCTATTTAGTCACCATAAAAATATGTACATTTTAAATGACAGAATTTTAGTCTTGTGTAGTACCAATACCATCAGTATACTTAATCTCATGGAAGTAACTTAGCGCTAGTACATCAGGATAGAAAACATAGAAAAGAAACTATGCATTCATAATATTTTATACTTTTGTTCGATTCCAATCACAGATTTAGCAACAGTCTGGTATCATTATCTTTTTGCATGATAACCACATTATATATTATATTATCCATAACATTCTTTGAATTCAAAACTGCTTTACGTCATAAACATCCAAGGCCTTTTCCATTATGATACCAAGAAATTTTGTTTCATTTATACTTCCATGAACAAAATCGAAAGCAGCATCAGCCTCTTCTAATCGAATTAATGTCTTTTGTTCAGTGTTTGCTACATCCCATACACGGACAGTTTTGATCTTTTCACCGTTGGCAGCAACATAGACCTGGCCTTGATGGGGAGAAAACAGCGCGGACCGGCACATTATAGACGCCTCTTGGAAACCACCCTAAAACATGGAAATGAATATCATTAAATTTTCACTTTCTAATTCGTTTCAGGTTCATACAAATCAGTAGAATAAATCTTACATGCATAAGCTGAACAATATCACAACTGAATATATCTCGCTCCTCCGCCGTGGAATACGTCTTTCCAAGATTGCAAACCGTATGACTAGAGCCGTAACGTTGATTTCCTGATATCTTGGGACGCGCGGATACTAAAACGTGTCTAGATCCTTCCTCAAAATCGACATTGAGAAAAGGACCTTCTAATGGCAACTGATGGTAATTTGGCTCCGACTCATTTCCAGAGAAGATTTCACCAAACCATACGGAACTCAGTTTTTGAATAAGAAGGCCACTCATGTTAAACGGCTGGTTTTGATAGGCAGGAGGGACAAATTTCAACCTTGCGACTGCGCTTTTGTCGTTTGTAGGAAGTGACAAAGTGGCTACTGGCTCTTGTGGAGCTCGTATGTCATAAGAAATCACTTGACCTCCCACACTTCCAACATAAAATACATTCTGATTGACACTGTTCCAACAGCAAGACCAAAGTGCTAAAGGGGTGTTGAAAGTTTGTACAGTGCAGTTACTGTGACAGTTGAATAATACTGCTTTCTTGTCTAAACCCACCGTCAAGAGGACGTCATTTTGTAGTGGACTAAAAGCTAAATCACGTATACTTTTTTGATGAATTGGAAAAGACTGAAATGCCTTCATAGTCAATGTGTTAATCTTCTTAATTCCAAACGATCCCGCTGGAAATAACGCCGAGGTTATACCATGAGAAACAACCAAGAGATTCATCCACTCGTTATAAGCCCCAACTCTTGACTGTCCTTCTCGGATCAAGAAACTTGCAAGTTTCTGTAGTTTTGGCACCCGTAAACTAGAAAACATTGCAGATGACGATGTTGAAGCAATTTCAACTTTTACAGAAGTAGAGGGTCCAGGTGTTGGGCTTACATTACTGGAAGCCTGAGATAAAGAACGAAGTTTCTCATTTTCTACTCGCAGTTGTTCGTTCTCTTGGATCTTGAGCTGCATCTGACATCTTAGTTGAGCGTTCCTGTGAATCACAAATAATGAATATAAAATGCTACAGTTTCGGGTTAATTCGGATATGGGACTAATTACACTCACGTCAATTCCATTTTATTCTTCTCTATCTTTATCTTGTCAACTTCCGCTTTCATCCTCTCAATTTCAGCAGTGTCAATAGCTTTCAGATTTTTCACATATATAATTCGAATGTCCTTAAGTGTGGCTTTACTGTTGCAAGAAGGACATCGCTTTTGCTGTTTCACCCACCGTTCAATACAGTCTTTCCCGAAAATGTGACCGCACATCAGACAGCAAGGTCTGTGCCCCCCAGAATTTCCGTATGGTTCGTAGCAAATATGACAACCATCGTCCTCTTCCGAACGGGCGCTTGTGTCTGTATCATTAATCATTATTTTAAGAAAATCAAGTCACATGAATAAAAAATAAAAGACTTCAATATCAATTTACCTAGCCGGGGCATTTTTTGATGGGGACCCTCATCATCATCCTGATCATGAGTATCAGAATCGTTGTCACTACTGGCCGCATCGTCCATTTTACTTTGGACACTAAACGATTGTGTACGAATCTCAGTCCACAGCAAAAACCGTAGATTTTGGCTACTTTTGCAGAAATAGCCAAAAGCTAAAACTACACCTTTTTGTACAAGGACTTTGCAAAACTTTAACCAAAAGACATTTCACCTTATCATTAATCACACCATTAGGAGTATGGTGTCACTAGTCTACAGCTGTTAAGTTTTCGCAATTTGCAGTATTTTGCAACTTTAAAAACTACTCAAAACAAACGAGGCAAAATACTAAAAGAAATCGAGCAGAAGAGAAAGGGCTCGCGCTATGCAGTTTGCCGTGTTTTCGGGGAATAGTGACCACTGCTATCTACACGCTTGGTTGTGTACGTACCACATGTTTTGTGTTGTTGTGTGCTGATTCATGTAAATGGGCACTGCATGAACAAAGACAAGCACCTAAAAGCATTTTTTGGCCTTGTAAGCTCTTGTGTCTTGCTAAATACATTAATACAAGGGGCTTCCACAAAAAGAAGCTAAAATCAAATCTACTCTTAGACTAGAATTTCTAGTCCTCTTTTTGTGGTATCATGGTTTGGAATGAATGCTTGGGTATGTCGCAGTTTTGAAATGACCTGATATGATAAATGAAATTGGGTTTGTCATTTTGCAATAAATTGCAATTTTTGGGATATGATGGTATGCAGTTTCCCGTCTTATAATATACTCTTCGTTTCGCAACATGTTAGCAAACCAAGGCATGTGAATGTAAAAAGGATTTTGGGGTTTTGAATATTTTTTGTATGCAAACAATAATGAAATTTAAAATGGCAAGAAAACTGTTTCATGATAGAACTTTTTATTCATTGAGTACTATAATTATTAGTCCTATAGTTAGTAAGTTGGTAAAATGAAAAGGATGTTTTTAAAGGCAAAGTTGTCTAAATTTTCCCATATTCTGTCAAAAGTTGCTTGGCCAAATCTTGTGCGCAGGATTTGTATCCGTCAACGTTAAGTTTGACAATGAAATTCAACCATTCCTTTTTCTTTTCGGGTAAGGTGGTTCCAATAAAGTCGACCACGCCATCAACTTTTTCACAAACAGTGTTCACCAAAATTTTAGACGACAGCCGAATAGGTGGTCCAACCGGAGCTGCATTCATGTCTGATCCAAAAAGTGCTGCAAAGTCTTCGGGGGTCCAGGGAGAACATTCATCCCCTGACTGGCCTGGCTCTCCAGCTAAAAGTTAGTGATGAGCATGTTATGAACACTCAAGTTTCGTTTTTATTTACCTCCACTAAATTATTATTAAGTAATTCTTCACCTCCACCCCCTCCTCCACCTCCGCCGCCGCCACCACATCCGCCACCTCCACCACCACCGCCACCACCACCTCCTCCTCCTCCTCCACCACCACCTCCATTTCCTCCTCCCCCTCCATTAATTCCTCCAGGCCTTCCTGGTCTCCCTGGCTTTCCAGGTCTACCAGCTAGTACATCTGCCGTTTCCCGTGCCCGCCTATCTGTGATTGCAAAGAAACTTTACAATTAATTCGGGTAGAGGAGAAAGTATATTGGCCAAATTCAGATGAACTAACCTGAGCCCGTAACGGCACAAATAGCAATAGCAAAAAATAGAGTAAACCTTAGTGGAACCATTTTGAAATACTGAACATATATTTTGTTCCCAACTGTTTTTATTTCAAGCTAGCAAAATACCACTAAACGACTAATCGTTAAAGGACGTGTAATAGTATGTCAAATGTTTCGTCATCGTCACGCATTTATTGTCACACGTCCACATCATCTTTTCCACCTAAACGTGATAAACAGGGTAATTAGCTAATTCCAAAACATGGAACTGGATGATACCAGAATGAGCACTCTAATGATACCTTCCTTTGCATTTTAAAATGCTATCAGCCTAAAGTGATTTCGCCGAAATATAAAATGTCCGTGAATTATGGAATTCATGAATGAATGACGATTAAAATATTAGGAATATTTTTTTCAGAAAAGTTTTAATGTGATTGTGTGTTTATTGTTTGTTAAAACAAAACTTCAACATGCATTCATAATCATACAGTTACAGTAGATAACATTAGAAATGAATAGCGTCACAAACATGTGCTTGTATGGAATTAACATTGAGTCTTTAATTAGGTATGAGCAATTCTGGTAACAGTAAAAGTACAAAACAATCAACCATTTACATCACTTGATTTGACAATCTTCTTATGAATATAAAAGTCTAGTTCATCACAGTAAACAAGTAGAAAGAAAACATTCAAAAAATAATATAAAATGCTAACAGTATAAGAATGTGTTCGTAATAATAGCATGAAGCATCGATACTACAGAACTAAAATTGGAGCAGCAGCTACAAGGAGCAAGGAAGAAAGGACAGACACAACTTTAGCATTTGAATGTGCGGAAGTGGCATTCAAATGTGAATTATTTCCAACCATCGGCAAAAGATGATCACTCATTCCATTTTCTTGATGCAGTGATGTGTTATTGAGTTGATTTGAGTTGTCATGCTGAGCTGACACTAGTGTGCTTGATTCAACGGTAACATGATGAGTCGTTGGCGCAGTTGTTGTCGTCGATGTAGTTGTTGATGAGGTCGTACTGGTGGTGGGAGGATGAGCACCTGAATTTTAAATACGTATTGGAGACATTAGTAGGAATAGATAAGAATTCCAAGTAGTCTAAAAACTATTATCATAAATCTAGGTAATTACCAAATGGGCTTTCATTCGCTTCAGCGAATAGTACTAGCAGACACCCAAAAATGACTGCAGAAGGCAATTTGGCCATGGTGTAAAGTGTTTTCGGTATTTTCACGTATAAAATATGCTAAAGACTCCGAATCTATTTTTCGTTTTTAAAATATCTGATCCCTAGTCGTATATTGAAAATTACACACTTGTCCAAAAGAACGCAAATCTTATTGTAATTCTGGTACGTGCGTATCTCATCATATATATATCAAATGTACAGCAAAGTAAATTACTTTCTGGAGAGTAATTACAGGTGGAAACGTGCGTAACATGAATGGATCATCGTATTTGAATGGGTTATAAATGAGATACGCAATTAAGATGAAGAAGGTACACATATTCTAATTAGTCAGTGTCATGAGAAATCAATATGCGTCATCATATTGGAATAATATCGAGTTGACATTGGTCTTCCTCTACAAATTATTTGTTATGTAAAGTTTGCATGTATACATTCAAATCCTTTTATTTCAATAAGCTTAAACTAGTGTCGGTAATGAGATGTGATGATGTGAAGCAAGGTTTATTTAGCCTGATACTTGTTTTTCATGAAGACTTCTGTAATCAGTGTAGTCAAATCACCTAATAGCGTTGTACAACATTTAGCTTCTTGCATGACTCCGAGTACACAATCGAGCAAAAATTGGTTTATTTCCACAATCCTGAACTGCATTTAAGTACACACGATCTTGTTATATTGTAAGATCATTTAAAATGAATGGAATGATGACTAATTTAATTATTTAATAATGTGTAGTTCCGGAGTTTGACTTGAGACATGAACTGCCCATTGTTCATATGTCATAAACTATTTCAAAGAAATTTTCATGCATGTCAAACAAGCAAAATTCTCAAAGTACCCCATACATTAAACTAAATAAAAGTGTTTGTTTAGATTTCTCTAGTGGAACATTTATTGTATTTTAACTTAAGTGATTTTTTTTATTTCAAGGAGTCTACAATTTATAGCTAACTCTTTTTAACATTTTTTCCGGTAAGCTTCAATATCCGGGCATTCCTAAAATATATTAAAATTGACATTTAGTAAATATATTGTACTACCTATTCTTTATAACGATTTCTTCTTATCGAACCTGGCATTCCGGGAGCTCCACCAGCGCCACCTCCCGCTCCTCCTCCAGCTCCACCCCTCCCTCCAAATCCCCCGTATCCTCCAAAATAAGCTGGAAAATAGTATGGATAATAGTACGACAACATAGCAAGATAGTCAGGTTTGTTTCTATACGAAGGTAACGCGCTGTCAGCCAAATATTTTTCCAATAGCAGCTTTATCCAATCACGTTCTCGCTTTGAGTACGGGTAATCATATCCTCCTGGTAGACCAGGTTGACCTGGAGCTCCATCACCGTAATATCCTCCAAATCCACCAGGTTGACCAGGCATGCCTGGAGAACCTCCGTATCCTCCGGCACCACCCATACCACCTGTGCGGGCATTTCGAACCAACTGGTCTGAAATTCGTAAGCACTATTAAATTAAACCTTTTCTAGTTTTGAGATGGCCATGTAATTTAAATTTAGCTATACCATTTTCGTATTCTCCAGCTGCAGTCTGTAAGAATACAGCTAAAGCAATAGTTGTTGCGAAAATTATCCTCGTCATTTTCACTGTGGCAAAAGCAAACAATCAACACAAACTAACTCTAATAATTGGTTAGACGTTGCTTTTATCTAAATATGCGTTAACAAAAATGGTTGAATTGCTTTTCCAATCTTCACTCTGTCAACCCGACGCTATCCGTTGTGCCTCTGTTCATATTCTGTATCTTTACCTGGAATTGGTACGAAAATTCACTTCAACACAATGCGACATGCGAATAAGTCATTATGAATTTAGCTTGAAAGCTAGCTAACTTTTCCTTGATTAAATGAACTTGTTAGTTATCAATAATTAGTGGAAATCGTCATCAAGTTTAACAAAATTTATTATTAAAGAGTATCAATCATCTACATTTAAAAGAGACTGTCTCAAATTTCAAAATCTGGCTCCCGGAGCACCGGGTGCACCGCCATCTCCTCCTCCGCCCCCGCCACCTCCACTAGAGCCACCATCACCCCCTTTTCCACCTGAGCATGATCCTAAACCAAGAAAGCACCAACGTTTCTGTCTACTCTTTGCGGCATCCACTGAGGGACTACCACTTGACCAGCTCCAACTGTAAGACCCAGGCCCATTGTTAGAATTGGAGTTTGAATCTGGAAAACCCATTCAAATAAATTAATGATGAACATCGAAATAAACTTATTATAAATTTGAGCTTTTATTAAAAATCGATTAAATTTTTACGCGAGCCAGTGCCATAACTGTACGAAAAAGACATTGGTTGACCTTCGGCATCCCTTATGACATCACACAATGCTGGAGAACATGAAAAAGTCAAAACACAATAAAACGAAAATTGTTTACATACAAGCATAATCAAAAATGCTTATATGGAAATTGAAATTTGATTTTGGCTACTTACCGAGTTCGACATAAATCATTAGCATTACAACGACTAGTAAGCTGATAGAATAACTTCGCACGAATTTTGCTTGGCTGTCAGCACACATTTTTAAAAATTCTGGTGAACGGCGAACCCTTTTCCTTTCTTAATGGCGAATGATGACTTTACAGATACATAAACAGTATCGATTGCTAGTTTATGGTTTTGGAGCCTAAACAATACTGAGGAGAATATCCTCCCATGCATACAGTAAACATTTATATTCTTTAGCGAAAGACAAATGACGCGTTTTAAACTGCGTTTGGATGAGTCATCGTGCAATAAACTTTGATATAAACAATTTCAAAGATTAATATTTTCTTGAAACTGCAAAGTAAACAAGGCATGATTCATGTGTTTTATTCTCCATGTCCAATACAGTTTTCGAAAAATATATTTGTATGAATCATCAAATATTCTAATATTCATGCGAGTATTCATGATTTGCTTATTATAACATTTGCCCAAAAAATCGTTCATTCTAAATCTAGTTTCCTTCCAGTAGTGCAAATGAGACTCTTAATTAACTATACTTGGAATAATGACGACCCTCCACTGGTAGTGATCATGTAATGACCCAAGCCATCATTACTAATCACCAACTAGTTAGAATTGGAAAGTTTGACAAGTGATGATATGGTTAGTTTGGAATAAAGAAAAACAAAATAATATCATCTAACTTTATATTTTGCTAACGAATGCCGACTTGCTTATCGTGTATACTTTTATTGGGAATACATTGATTTGAAATTAATTTCTATTAATCTACAGATAATGAAGACTATATCTGTTAATTAAATTATGCTTGTTTTCTTATATCAAAGCCTTTTCCTTTCCTGCAGTAAAGAATTTACTCTCGCCGAAAGCCTGGCTGACCTGGCATTCCTGGTAAGCCACCAGCACCACCCTGGCCAGGAAAACCATATCCAAAGCCATAAGGATATTGGCGTTTCTGACGAGCCAGTGGCTCAGATAAGCTTTGAACTGAAAATAGAACAAAACATTATAAATGTTATGAACATGAACAATAGTAGAATTAAGGATTTGCCTGTTGTAGTATTTGTTACCTGATACGAATATCATTGAAATTACAATCAGTATTGTAATTATAGCGATTGGAGACACTTTAAAAGCCATTTTGGGAAATTCAAACGGATTCCTTTCCAAACTTATAAGTGAACTTAGTGATTTCCAGTAAAATGTATGATACTTTTTCCAGAAAGCGCAGGATATTTATAGCTCTCTTGAGTTAGCAACTGTCATCAATGGTTAGAGCATTCACGAAATACAGTGCAACTCATTAACTAGTTGTACTCTTCATTTAACATTTCAAATTCTAATCGTTTTTCAAAAGTATTGCATGCTGAAGTGAGTGATAGACGTCTACGATTATCTTGACGATTGCTGCGTTTACAGGCAAACAATACAATTTAAGGAGAAAAATCATGAGAGTATATTGATGAATCATAATTTTATTCTATTTCCTAATTAGTGAACTTGTAGTCAGTAACACAGAAAACCAGAACAAAATAACCATAAATCATAATTATTAAAACAAAGATATCTAAATATCATTACTTCTTAAAGATGAAACGTGCCTTTCTTTGTGACGAATCGCTAATGCTTTAGTGAACTCTCAAATTTTGTCATGTCTGATAAGGCACATAGGCAGTACATTGAACTGAGCAATAGTTTTTCTTTACACCTAGGCCAAAGGTTATGGTAATAACACCTAGAACATCTTGCGTATATGGTGCCTGAACTGTTTAAATGTCTGAGTTTTACTCCAAGATGCTCGTTTCTAAAATGACTATTTTTAAAATGTTTGCTTGATGCCGAAATGCATACATTTTATGTAGTTTTAAAATTTCGAATTGCGACGTTATTGACAAATGTAAAATAAAGTTAATCAATTTCAAAGTTATTTTTGACTTTATTTATTTATTTTAAAATTATTCGTAGAGAAATGCATATCACAAACTTGTAAACAGTGTGAAAATGGCAAATAAAATTGGCAACTGTAGTTTCAGTTCCTTTAGAGCCTTCTTCCTGGAGCTCCAGGTTGACCAGGCTGACCGGCAGATCCACCGGCACCTCCCTGCCCAGCTCTTTGGAAAAATCGAGCGCGACCTTGTCGGGAGGAGTTGGTTGGAGGGGGAACTAAGTAAACGAAAAAAGATATGCGAAATGCAAATAGAAACGAAACATTTAGTTTAAACATAAAATAATTGCAGTATAATACCTGGTTTTCCATAAACAGGATCAACGGCCTGAGGTGCACTTGAGTTTGATCCTGGAGAAATAAACAGATAAAATTAGTTTAAAATGCCTTTAATTAGATAGTAGATTCATAACATAAATTTGCCAACATAAATCAAATCATTGGTACTCATAAGAATTGTTCACAATCATTCTGTACTCTGTACTCACCTGCTTCCGACTCCATCACGGAAACGAAAACTCCCAAGATAACTACAGCGCAAAAAACCTTGGTTGAAAAAGAAAACATTTTCGAAATGTATTTTTTCAATTGCTAATGTTTTCAAGGGCTGTTTTGTAAACAGGCAGTTGTGAAAATCTGTGGGATACGTCTGAAATGCAAGAGTTACTCCGTTGTTTATATATTATGCAGCAAATATACCACTTTTACATTTAGTTCGTGTTTATGCTTAGGCTGTGTAATTATGCTTTAAAAAGTTTCTGAGAAATATTTTTTGGCTTCTATAATCCTGCTGAAGCTTCCAAGAACGAAGAGAAAATGGACTAGCACAAGAACAAATGTTCTAAGAAGCTCATTAAGCCGGATGTCATACTATGCAAGATTAATATTATGTTTCTAATTACTCATGTTATATAATCCTTTGCAGAGTGGCATCAACAACATTACTGGCCCAATTGAAGTGAAAGGTAGATAAAAAAGAATTTACATATTATTTTAACGACAACTCAGTTTATTGTTTTTACAAGTGATTTATTAATAACAAGCTCCTATACTTGGTGAAATACAAAATGCAAACCATTCATTTATGGGTGAAAGCTATATGTGACAAATAAGAAAATTGATTATCATGTACACTGAAACAAATTGTACATTTCAGTAAATTTTGTGAAAATGCCATTTTAAAAAATTCATGTAAGAAATTACCAGCCAGAAAACGCATAAAGTGCAAAAGAACAATAAATAGTTGCCCAAATAAGGTGCATTACTATTATGTATATCACATTTTAGTGGTTCAAAATTCGTATTTTAAAGTAAATTTTATTCATAGATATTTTATATGCAGTATTTCTTTTCATCGAAAACTGACGGCATGTAGATTCGAAACATAACTTATAACATAATCCGCTACAAAAATGCTTACCTCCACTTACACTTTAAATGCAAGATGACTTAACCTTAATAGCTTATTCAGTCAATTATTTTAAATTATTGAGCTTACCCTAATATAGTAGGAAACTATATAGAGAATGTAGGAACTCTAGATGAAATTAAGATATGCCCACGAAACAACTCGTTCTTGGTTTTGCATATTATTGCAAAAAAATCTTTTCCTCATTTTGCAATAAAAGTATTAAACTAAGAAATTAAATGTGCACTATTTTTAGTGCACAGAGATTTATCTATTTTACAGCCAACAAGCAGTCAAATAATGACAAACAATTCTATCTCCTACCTAAAGTAAATAAAAGTTAGTAAAAGTCAAATCCTGAGAATCGGCGGTACGTTCAGTTCACATACTAGTTTGGATCAAGGAACAGTGAAATGACAGCAAATCCCAAGAAGACCAATCCACCAATTATCGTGACTAGAGGGAATAAAATGCATAATTTCGACAAATTAATTAACATTCCTATATAATGTTTTATTGTTTGAAACTGAGAATTTACCAGTCTTCACGGATATTTTCGCTGCTATGATCCTCCCACCAATAACTGCAAGACCAGTGCAAATAGCATGTCCAATAACGCCGCCAACGCAAGTACCCCAAATATCCTCACGTGCAGCTAATACCACAGTCGCCAGTTGGGATCGATCTCCCCATTCAGCCAGAAACGTCATGGTCAAAGACTGTATGTAAACTCGAGAGAAAATTGAATACAAAAATCTTCTCGCTTGAGAATACAATTTTGACGGTTTTTGCTCAGAAGGTGGCTTATGGTGACCGGAAGAGGTGGATCCAGTAAGTGGAGTATTTTCCTATGGATTCGAATTGTACACCATTTGAACAATTACAATAAGAATAGCATAGCTGATACTATCAACTTGATAGTTATGATGTTAGTAATTATCTAAATATTCAGCAATTTTGGTCTCACATCATCGTCTCGCTGCCTTAGATTTGCTTGCACCTCTTCCATCTCCTCAGCAGCTTCATCTTCTCCCATTTGTATTCCATCGTACAGCATTTTCATGCCAAACAAGGCAAACAATGCAGTAGAAATGTAGTACGTGTAAAACCTTGGAATAAGTGTAGTCACGTAACCACCAAAAAGAGCTAAAAGTATCAAAATATGTTACCAGTTTTTGGTTTGTTTGTGCCCACCGAAACATTTAAATGCCTTGCATAGTATCATTTTCTAACCTGACAAAACGGTCATCAAGCCCAGCGCTGTAATGGCTCCTGCAAACACTATTAACCGTGAATGCCTCATTGCCAAGATAGCTGCGATAAAGAATGTCTTGTCACCCAGTTCGGATACCACAATCATGGAAAATGATGAAATGAATCCACCAATGAAGCCATCTTTTCCTCCGCTAGCTTTTCCCGCATTGTCAATAGGAATCGGCTGTGGATCTACCTCAGCTTTGGCCATAACTCTTTGTCGGGGTTCCGGTGCACCATACACAGAAGAGCATTGTACCAGAAAAATGGAAACTAAAATTGCTAGTCCAGTAGACGTGCATAGAAACTTCCTGGCTCGTTTCTTGAAGTGGGCAAACTTTGAATTGCTCATTTTTCCAAGATTCGCGATTATTTTACGGAAAGCTGTTTAGTTTTAAAACTATACGTTTCTGTCAAACCTTTAAAACTTGGATTTGAAATATGTTTTATGTCTATTGAAAACTACACCCTCAAAAATCTTTTATGCTGTAAACAATCGCAAAATGACAAATGACCAAGAGCACATGAGATGAGGTGATCCTCTTCATTTCGTTTCAATTTCAATATTATCACGATTTTAATTTTAAGGCGACTAGTGTATTCCGTAGTACTTGTATCAGTCACCACCGCAATGTGAATTGGGAGAGTTGGTACACGTCCATATATGCATGCGTGTTAGATCCAACCTTATCTTGTGCAAACATTTGGGGATGAGATAACTGTCATATCTGTGCATTGTAGTCTCTATATAACAAAATTGATTATAGTCCTTAATTTTGTGGATGATTGTCTATAATTTAAATACATCTTTATGTATACGCATATCTTTTCAACAACGCATGCACGGATTCTGGCTAATCAAACAGAACGCAACTACTGGAAGGAAAAAATGAGGAGACTGTTCTGATTAAATTAATATGTTTTACTTGGTAAAATAAAAACCGTGCATGCATCTTGTTATAAAACTTTAGGCGGTGGATTATATTAGGTGTAATGTTTGCAGACGGCGACGGAAGTATTTAATCACAAACCTAGTCAATTCACTACGACCACCAATGCCGTGTTCATATTTTGTTCCAGTAGGAAATTCTTCCACA
Organism: Entomobrya proxima; assembly: GCA_029691765.1. Lineage (NCBI taxonomy): Eukaryota > Metazoa > Arthropoda > Collembola > Entomobryomorpha > Entomobryidae > Entomobrya > Entomobrya proxima. The sequence continues at coordinate 11,569,702 of CM056168.1, forward strand.
ACCTAGTTTTAATCTTAGTAATTTCCATTGCATTAAATGCACTAACCTACCTAAATCAGTAAATATAGATGACATGAACAGAGTGTAGCATAATATTCTGTACACAGGTTTGTAGGTTCATAGTAGTGCACTTACCTACAAAAGCATTCGAGAAATTATTTTATGTGCCTGACTCTGACTACGTCGTTATAAAATGCATTATGAACGCGTTGTTTGTTATACAATGTAAAATTAAAATACAACCAAATTTTTATTGCTTAATGGGGAAAACTACTGATCCATTCATGTAAATAAAGCAATAAATATCAAGTACAAGTATAAGAAACTGGGTTTTGTTGAACCAGCAGTTTAGGTTATAACAATACAGTTACAATATGAATGTAAACTGTGCTTACCATGCTAGTTTTATTTTATTTATCAATAAAATGATTTTACTATTAGTAAGCAAGATTATTGGGTATAAATGAAACAGGAACAGTTTATGTTTAGAAAGTTTTATGGATAAAGAATTATGGAAGTTAATTTAGGTCGTTTGATTCATTACACTAGTAAAGTTATTTATATTTTGATGCGTAGGCTGCTGCTGGATATAATGGATTCTGCCTAAGCAGGATGGAACCTTTATAAGGCTTGAAAATGCGATGATACGTATTCACTGATATTTTTACAGGAAAAAGATGAATAATATAAAAGAAAATTTAGTTTTTGTTTTGAAAGAAATAGTATAATGGGAGGAATAAGGTGTTATCACAGATAACAAAATTACCTGAAGAAAGCTGAAAGTAGGTAGACAATACTATGAATAATATTTTATAAAATATACTAAGAGTGACAGCATCCTTTTTCACACGATATCCACCGGAAGTTGCTTAATGGATCGGAACAAATATAATACATTGAAGGCGATGTTTACATGTTTACAATTGATTACTTTCTCCGAATGCGGAGTCGACAAGCAAAATTTCTTTTCTTTTAACAATAATTCTAAACTTGTTTTCCGTTTCAAATGAGTTACGTAAGCTGTCACAAATACATTAATATCTGATTCAAGTAGAAATCTGTGACATCACAAAAATTGCTAAAATGAATTTGCGTAAAATAATGCGCATTTCAAGCTCCATCGATGAGTATAAATTCAAAGAGAAAAAAGGGAAAAGATGCTATTTCACATTTTCTTCTGACCAAATAAGTAACTCTCAGTCTGCGGCCAAACTGGACAGCTCAAAAAGAAGGACTCTGCGAAATAGCTATGGCCCGGCCCAGGCTACTTCTGAGGCCAAGTCTGGTATGCAGCACAAATATTTTAGAAACAAATTTGAAAAAAAGAAAATATCTGAATCAATATTATACTGAGCACATGCTCGATCATTTTATTTAAACAGCTCATAATTCTTCTGCTCTCCATGATAATCTGGAGTATAAACTCGGCAGAAGAAGTTGGCGATGAGAACCCTTTCCCCTTAACGTTGGGCCGTCTCACCATTCCTGGTGAACAGGCGTCAGGGGAAGGAATTGACCAGGATGATATAATTGAGTACCACCCACCTCCTCATCCGCAGACAATTTACCACCCCATTATTCCATTCAAGCGTTATCTAAAGCAAGTTCAGCCTACCACTAGCAATGCTGATACGGATTCATTAAACATGAACCGGAGAAGGAAGAAGGACTGCGGGTTTCCTGTTTTAAGTAAAAGTTTTCCTAGCATGTTACATTTATTGCGTAAATATTTTTTTTACAATTTTCGATTGTTAACTTTAATTTTCAACAGCACGTCGACTTTTTGGACCAGTCATGAAGCGCTCGGTTCATTACTTTGCCAACTCGGAAGCAGAAGTGCAAGAAAAAATTAAAGAGGAGGACAAAAATTTGGCGGATCCTGACACTCACGCTCGTTCGACAAGAAGTACAGAATCCCATTCCGGTGGTTGTATAGCAAAACGTCAGTGGATTGACATGGGATCAGATTACTATCCGAGGTATGTCAAGAGCTACCACTGCACATCCAGCACTTGCGACAAGGGGTTTGGTCACATTGGTGAATGCAAGGGAAAACATTACACAACAAAAGTGTTGAAGAGAATTACAACCGCGGACTCCACCTCGGTGGAGGACTGTGATCAAACGTTACCTGAGGATTTGAGAGTTGCTTGGAAGCTTATTTCTGTAACAGTCACCACATGTTGTGACTGCATAAGCCCTTCTAGACTCTTTGGTTTGAAGTAAGCACAATAGTTTTTACATATTTAGAATCAGCATGAAAATGCTATAAGATGTTATAACTTGTTTTTAATTTTCCAACACTTCAGTTGAACATAATATACTGAAGTAAGTACTTGGGCATTTTGTCTGTATTAAAGAATCAGCAGATTAAGAGTAAATACAACCGTAAATTAAATTGCATACACGTCCAGCTCAAAATTTTGCACTGCACAAAACAATTGGTTGGACATATTATGATAAAACTGGTTATGATATTTGTTAGGAAATGACAAGAAGTATTCTGGAGTAAATACTCAATCTCACCCACTTGTCAGTCAAATGTATTGTGATTAATGATTATTCGAATCACCTTAATTCTGTACCTGTAGTTGTAAAAAATCGAGCTTAATATCAAACTCAACATGAAAACCTTTTGGTATACAAATATACCTGTAGACTGTAGAGTTCCATTATTGAAGTTGTTTTAATATATGCATCTTTATGGGAGATAATTAAAACTGAATTGTATATTATTCAACTTGAAGTTATATAGTAAGTGTTTAATTGAAAAAATTGTTGCTAAATTTGTTATATAAAACATGCAATTCTAAAATGATTATGTAAAGGAGTAAATATTGTGCACTTGTGTAAGTATGCATGTGAAGAGAAACTATGTAGTAGTTTAGTCGCTTTTACATGCACCGCACGCCAAAATAAAACAGTCATTCAATGAAAAATTACATTGTTCATATGTGTAAACTTTTCCTCGGGTTTCTTTACTTTTCATCCCTGTGAAACTGAACAAGTATTACCATGTATGTAGTTATTTCACTGGCAATCTAAAAACAACCAAAGAAGAAACTGTCTTGCATTTTAATTCCTTTACAATTCAAAACTGGCTTTATTGACATTACAATGATCATTTACCACCCGAAAAGCAGATCTGTTCAGTTTAAAAAATGACCCAGGGGCAATGCACAAAGGTTCCAGCAGTGACTTCCCAAATTGCATAAAGATCTAAACCCAAATGGGACATTAAGCTATAAAACTAGAAACTAGATAATATTACCATTTTTAACCATTACCAACCTTTAGTTGCGTATCATTGGAAAGATTCTCTGATGGAATATCCTTAAGAAGAGAAGCACACAAGGCTGTCTGCATGTAAAGCGTTCAATCGTTTAATAATTTAATGCTTCCATCATTTTTATTTTAATCTAGATACAAAACATATTTCATATTGCTTACATCCCGTTGAAAGCCGTTAGCTGCTTCGAAAATCGCATACAACATCATCAACTGAACTGTCAATGAAACTCCCACATGTAGTACACCAAACAATTGCAGTGAAATTAAATATATTGCACACAAAAATATCATTAAAATGTCCCCGGCAATCATGCTCAAAATATCCATTGGCAAACTAAAACTAAATGCAGCATTGAACTTTTTTACAAGAATTTCCAACTCTTCGAGTTCGCCTAAGATGCCTAATATTTCCTTCCTGTTTACTTCCTCAACGCGTTTCGAAAATGAAGAGAAGCAGCATTGATATTCTAATTTAATCTTTATCAAATTTGCACTGCATTTTAGCAATAACAAGATGCTGATTACCCACAACCTAGCCAATAATCGTAGATTACTTGTTCCGGCCCACTGCAGGCAAAAGAGCGGCAGAATATACAGTTTCCAGGTTCTGTTGGATGAAGGAGTTATTACTAGCATCCAACATGCATAAATCGTGGAAGAAATGCCAGCATATAGAAAACTCGCCACTGTGGTATTTCTAAGGTTCTTTAAAGTGTTGCAAGCTTTCTCGATACTCTGTAAGCAGTAAAGTTTACAAATACTAGAGTTTTCTGTTAGTTTCATCAGAAATGTAACCAAATCTGCATGAAAAGAAATAACTTCATGTCTCTTCAAAAATATAAACACGGTGGAGATCCCTTCTGTGAAAAATGCGTTGACTGCAGTAAGCGTGTTAGAAAATTCTTCAGCTCCTGTTCCTTGACCTTCTCCAAACGTTTTGAATATTTCGGGGGAAAGTTCGTGATATGCTACAGAAATCACAACGAGAAAGTAACGGAAACAAAGAAATAGAAATGGTGCTCCAATAATTGAAAACTTTAGCTCATTTTGTTCGGCAAAGGAAAACAATGTAAGACCAAGATATTCACAGTATGGAAAGTATATTTTTATTAGTTTTGAAATACTATCTTTTATTCCATAATTTTGTTTCATTTTTATTACAAGGAATAGGTTGATGTGATGCAAATGGTGAACGGGTGTTGCGACTTGCGACAAACTGATTATTTACTCAAAAGATCTATTGATTGTAATAACTTTTCCCAAAATTATTTTTCGTTTGTCAATAAACTATATTGGTTTATTGTTTTTGAGGGAATTAATACCAGAGATGGATTTATTAATTAGTATATCAACGTTTAATAGGGTTGTTTTACGCAAGCTAATTACCTAAGTAAACACTTTACTTTCATCTTTCTGGAATTGAACGAGTACAATCATATATGTTGTAATAGCACCAGCTACCTATAAATAAATCAAATTATTCACAATAATTGCAAATTAAAATGACTCATTGCGCTTGACTTACGGCTCTGAGTGTATGCCTGCTCAACTTAAAAAATGATCCAGGTGAAATGCATAATGGTTCCATTGTGAGCTTTGCAAAATGCATAAATACCTGCAAAATGTAAAAACAAATGAGCACTGTATGAAATCGCTGAAATGAGTAAATGTTCAACCTTTAAACGAGTTCCATCGGAAACGTTGTACAGAGGAATTTCTTTTAGCATATATGTAGTCCTTGACATCTGGAAAACCAAGACCTGATTTGATTCAAGACCTCAAGAATTGTGATGATGAATGACAACTTTTTGTACTAACCTCGTACTTGAAGCTATGAGCTGAATCGCCAATACAATATAATGTTAGGGTGGCAATTCCAAAGTCAGTTACAGTTGCAAATATTCCCTCTATATTTGAACGAAGTAAGGCAAGGATTGTAATGAAAGTATACATAACTACAGAAGACATCAATGACAAAATGTCGACAGCAATGCAGTATCCAAATGCATCATTAAAGCTTGCAACCAGTAACTCTACTTCAGTAAGCATTTCCAAAACTATATACACTTCCGCTTCCTTTGCATCGCTGTCACTAATCAAATCTTGTAACTTTAGTTGAATTAGCTGGGAGCAGTTTTTGAAGCACAGAAACAGACTAATGATCCAAATTCTGGCCAAAAATCGTAAATTATTTGCAGTTGTCCAAATAAGAGTCATAAATGGTAGTAGTAGCCATTTACTGCCATGCTCTGTCAAACTGAATTTAGAAAATTGCCTTATTATTTCGACTGCGCCGATAGCTACTGCGTAACAGAAATTAGCTATGATGATGTTTCGAAGTCGTTTGATTGTCTTGGACGTATTAGTAATGAAATTGGAGCAGTGAATTTGATGAACAAATGATTGTTTTGTGTAATCCACGAAAAAGTTAATAAGGCGTTTGTGAAATAAGATAATTTTGTGACGATTTAAAAGTATCAAATTAGTTGCAAACAAATCTGTCAAGAACGAATTTAGGGCAAGAATGTTACCACAAAATACTACTACAGGTTCCCGGGGTGCATATGAATAATATTCGGAAAAAGTGTTAAATGTTGCCTGATACAAAAGTATAATAAGTATCGTTGATATGTTTCGTGAAATAACACATAAAAATGGAGTACTTACAAAACTAAACTGTAATTCTGTATTTGAATTCAAAGAAAAAATGGTAAGTCCAATATATTTACAAGAATTTAAGGAAATACTAGTTAGTCTATGAAGATGGGCACGCACGGAATTTCTTTCATTATTATCGGATGGAAGCTTAACGGCCATATTTGCAATGCAAGACAGGTGCCTTTAGATTATAAAATACTTTATAGTTTCGAAAGGTATGCTTTCCTTTTCTAGGTTTGCTTATTTGAAAGAATGAAACCAAGTAGTTATTGACCCGTAATAGTGAATGGTAGGACGTATGTCATTAGCAAAGAAACTTCTATAATTCAAAAGAAAACATTTCTTTAATCTGTGTAACTAATTATTATATTAGTCGTAATGTCCTTTAAGTTGATTGTTTTTGATAGATAAATTTTATTTTGCTTTCGTGGGTTTGTAATGCAATGTAATGTTGTGATCGCCTCAAGTATCTACAATGTAGATCAATGAGAAAGTAATGAATGAAGCTAATGGGATTAAATGCTTTGATTCTGATAATAATTTGGCTTACATTTAATTATGTTTTGTTGAAGTGGGCTTAATTTTTGTAAATCTGTAAATTTATACACATAACGAACCTAATTGTGCAAAAGTATTCCCATGTTTTCAATTATGTTTCGTACATGAAAGGATTCGTATATTAAATTATGTTCCTTTCAGTGGAGGCTCGTTGGTGTGGAACTGTACGAGAACAATTAGATAAGTAGTTATTGCTC
>CM056168.1:11576505-11663043 GCA_029691765.1 Entomobrya proxima
CTCCAATCTAAACAGAGTAAAAATATACATTTGACATTAGGTTATTTACAAGATTTGTATAATGTATAATAAAAAGATATATTTGTAATAATAATAGTTTTTTCCAACATGATAATAAAATAGAAAGGACTTACTGGCTACTACTATTGACTATGGTTAACTTACTGATGTTAAAGTGCAAAGATTAACGTTGAAATACAGACCCGGAGAAATTTTCACGGGATGCAAAAGGGCCTTTAAGTAATGAAATAGAGCCTATATGCAAACAAGAGAATAGGAAAATGGTTTGTTGGGTGCTGAAGTATTTTGCAAACACAATGTTACCACCTGAGTTTCGATGGATTGTTCCTCGGGCGTATAGGAGGCATCCTGAAGCGTAATCATGCATTCCTTTGCCTAATGTCATATAACATTGTTAAAAATATAACTTGGGCATATAATTTTATAAAATACAAAGTACAGAATACCTCTATTTCAAACTGAGTTCCCTGTGAACAAATTGCATAAAGAAGGATAAGATGCAGCAAAGCGTCCAGAGCAAAGTTGCAAGCAATTAAATATGACCCATGCTTTGCATACAAAATTGTTTCAAATGTATACATTAAAACCGACAGCATTAATGAAAGTAAACTAATTGTAAAATAAATTCCGAATGAGTTGTTAAACTGCTCAACAATATCCTCCATACGTTGATAATTTTGGAACGCCATTTCTAATTTTGCTCTTCGTTTGTCAATGGTTTGGATGTATTTTTGTTCTTCAACACATAACTGTATTTCTGTTTTAATGGCACGTACAATTACACGGAAGCAGTATACTATTGAAATGATCCAAATTCGTACAAACAATCGATGGAGATGGAAACATAGCCAAATGAAAGAATAAAGTGGGAGAAAGTATGAATGCCACAACATTCTCTCTTTAAATTCTGAAAACTTGTTAATGACCACCATAATGTAATCCGCAGCCATTTTAACAGAGTCAAGTAAAAGAACCAGATTGATTAGTCTTCCTAATCTTTGTATGTAGTTAACATAAGAATCGAATGCATTTTTATTTTTCACAGTTGCTTCCAGCAAGTCAAGAAAGTTTTCGTAAAACTCTACGAGGAAGCTTTTCTTGTATATCAGAATTACTATTAATAAAACTTCTGCAAACTCTAATGCAAAAGAAATGGAATATTCGGTAAAAACTTCCGTTTCACTTACATCACCATAAATCAAGCTAAATAGTTCACTGTTAAGACTCGATGAAAGTTGACTTAAAAACAAAGTAATTAACCGGAAACTGCATACCAAAAAGGGCAACTTTATCCAGGAAAATGCAATTGGGGAGGAGGATTGACTCTGAAAGGAAAAGGGAAAATAGCCCAAACGAATAATGGGCCAAAGCGAGATTGCCAAAGCTTTGGAAATAATTTGTCCACGGCTTTTGGAAACAACGAAATCATCCTGACTACTTTTTGTAGAGAAATTAAGCAAGTTAGAAACAGGGAAAGATTTCCAAATTGCCTTGTCCTGATGTGTCATATTTTCCTAAAATCGTAAAATGGTTTATGATTTGTCAGTGTAAAGCTATTTTAAAAAGGTGCTTTTTATGATTTCTGATGTATGAAAATATCTGGTTTGTACAAAGTCTATTATAAAAACTTGTTCATGCACTAAGTGAACCCAAATACAAGTAAATTCAGCAAGTTTGTAGATATTTGGTTTATTTTCTATTCTTATAGGATTTGGTACATTTAATGATTAATATTTCATATTTCAGGGTTTTATTCACTCACATGAAACTGGGTGAGAATGATTAGATACATCGTTATCGCTCCGATAATCTAAGGATAAATAAAGCACAAACAATTAAGTTCATTAGTATAAAATGTTTATTTGATGTACGATTAAATGCTTCTGTTACTGATGTCAATGTTTTGAGATTAAGGTTGAAATAAAATCCAGGAGTAATTTTGGGGGGTTTGCATAACGTCTTGCCAAATAGCACGAATGTCTGCACAAGTCACAAATATAAGATCGTGCATAATAAATAATACTCAAAATGTAACATTATTTAGGTACCTTAAAGGACCACTATACATAAGTGAAAATGTACTTACTGATGTCCCTGGAATAGATTTGTTCTTGCTGCTAAGCAGGTTATATTGAAGTAGGTGATTAAATTCCTTCATCTAAAATGTTAAATGGATGCAGTTTCAATGAGACTTTTGTATGCTTGTGATGGCTGTTATTCATGTTTATTTTTTAAAAATAAACCTCATTTTCTAGCTGAGTTGCACTCTTGCAATTAAAATACAATACAACGGCAGGTACAAACGCCACTAGCCCAAATGCTAGTCCAACATCAAATGGCAAATGATTGAAGTAGAGAATTGACACAAACATTGTCGTTAAAACGGTTACAACTGTGGTTAGTACCCCAATTGCAGTAAATATACCAAGGGATACGTTAAATTTGTTAATAGCATCCTCCACTCCGAGATATAGCTTCAAAATGTGTTCAATTTCCTGCTCTACAACTTGACATTTCTGAAGCTCTTCCAAACCTTTCCTTGGGTTGGAGAAACATTGACAAGTTAACTCTTTCAACGAGTGTACGACAACGCACAATACTTGTAGCGTTGAGAAAAGCCATATTTTAACCAGAACTCTGAAGAAGAGAACAGCAAATGTAAAAACTGAAAACAAAGGTAGCATGTAAATAATCCAAGGGCACCATTCCTTGTTAGCTCGAAAGACGTACAGTTGCCGAGATATGGTTAGAACTGTAGATACAACATATGAAAATATTGTCAAACCACATAGCTTCCATGAACAATTTTGGACTACCGAAAACCGTCCACGTTGACTTTCTTCGTTTCCCGTTTTTTCAACTAATTCCAACAAATTTGCTTGAAAATTGATAATTTCATGTTGTTTCAATACCAAATTGATTACAGCTACGAATTCACCAAATGCAAATACATAAGTTCCGAAAATCTCTGAAAAGTGTTCTGTTTCACTGATATGCCAAAAAAGATCGTGAATTGTAGAGGAAAATTGTTGATGAAAAATAATGCATCCTATTGTAATGGCATGTCTGATTATTATTGCAATGAAGGGAAATGATTTGAAGGAAAATTTAAATTGACATGATTTGGTAAAGGCAAATGGAAAGTAACCAAAGATCATGGAGGGGTACAAGAAAATTTTGAAAAGACTGAACAAATCATTTTTCGATTTGATTTTGGCGTCTTCGTTCATAATAATATTATTTTGAAAGAGTACAGCTCTACTCGATTAGAATTTGCTACACACAACATACAATATCAGTACGCTGTAGAAAGGGTCACGCCAAGTTTGAGAGTTTTTAACTTGATAATAATTACGTGTAGGATAAGTGATACAATACAGGCGAAAAATTTTAATTGCACATCCATTGAGACAAGGTTTATGCTCATTTGCACAGAATTTAGCTTGAAGAACGATCTTTGTTTTAGCTAAAATTGATATTATAAATAAATAAGTTTCGAATCACTATAAATATTTGTTTTTGTTTTTGCACAATTCAATGAAAGCAATATGACCGAGGACACAATTAGTGAATAAATATTCATTACTTAACATAATTAGACTTTATAGTAGGTATGTAACACTTAATTTAATAAGGTAAAATGCCTTGTGTAACCATCCAAAACATAGATAAAACTAATTGCAAGATAATAATTAGGCATATGGTAAATGCTGATTCTACAGCTATATCAAACATCCGGCTAAATGCAGCTGGTTATACGACAAAGGGATATTGGCTTTTCATAGACTTGTTTAGATGATCATGCGAACAAATAAATAGACATGCATTCAATCTACACCTCTAGATCCGTCGTCTTCGCAGAAAAAATATCCAAAGGCATTTGTGCCAAAAAAGTAGAATTTAATATTAAAGCAATGAATTTTGTAGAACAATCAAATTTTAATATTGGATTCATTGATTTAATTATGTTTATTTTAAGATTACTAGAATCGTTGTATATTAAAGCATAATAATATACATTTTTAAAGTTTCACATTTCACTGGATGTGGAATTATGGTTTCCGGAAGAACCCGGCTTTTCACTCGTTTGAAATTGAATAAGAACTATCAAATAAGTTGTTAGTGTACCCGCCACCTAAAACAATTTAAAATATTTCAAGTATTTCGAACTTGCTTTTGTTATAAATGTTTACATAATATGTTGCTTACAGAAGTTAACATTTTTCGGTTTAGTGAAAAGAAGTAGCCTGGTGAGACAACAAGTGGAACGGCCATCGCATGTTGAAAATGAAGCATAATCTATAAAATAATGTAAATATTTGTACTTCAATTACTCAAATTGTTGTCGAACAAACAAAGAATTATTTATCTAGTATCATCAGTCTTTCTAGATCATTTTTAATTATACCTTTTGCTTCAACCCTACATTAATACCACCGAGTGGCACATCCCGCAATGCTGTAATGCAAGAATCCGCCTATATAGAACGTCATGATAGTATTAATTTAGGATGATTTTTGCGCATTAGACCAGCCAATTTGCAAATGGATGTAATTGATAGTATTTACCTCACTTGCCATATCTGTCGCAGCCGTTCCCATACTGAACAATACCAGTGTATAAACCACCGCCTCAATCGCAAATATACTCGAAGTCGCGCTTAGTTTATAATTCAATTCCACAAAAAAGTGAAATAACGCCATTAACATGACCACAACAATAGATATTATGCCAATTAGTAAATGGGGTGCAAATAAGTCATTGAATTCTTCCAATAATTTCTCCATTGTTCGATACTGATTCAAAATTTGATTCAATTTTATCTCCCGTATGTAATCCTTCATTGAACTATCGACTTGGCTTTTGCTTTTAGAATCCCTAGAAGAGAAAGACAGTTTCCTTTCTTCATTTTCCAAATCAAATTCTTTGGCGAGAAACTGCGCGTTGCCCATCAGTCGGAAAGATTCCAATTCATCATCTTGTCCATACGCATGTACATGTTCTTTGACAGTTTGAAATCCTAGCTGCAATGTGTCGATGATTGACATGAGCCAAACACGAAATTGCAATCTACCAAAAAGAACAAAGAACCATGCCGATGCAAAAATTGGAAACTTCCAAGTCATCGGGTGCACGTTGCTGCTGGACATTCCCAACATGTAATGCACAATCTGATAAAGATCTTTATGCGACATGATAACTGTGGTAGTAAAAGTTGACAATAGAATAACTCGAACAAGTCGCCTTGTGTTCTCTGTTCTTTTGCGAAACCATTCTTCAAGCCATGCAGAGTTTTTAAATTCTTCAGCAAACACCGTTATCGTTTGCCTGAGACTATTTAGAAAACTGATAATTCCTCTTCGTTCCTTCCAGAAAACAAAGGACCCAATAAAGTCAGAGATAAAGATGGTAAGGGTTAAAATCAACTCTGTAACGCTTAACGTGCTGTTTCCTCCATATTCTATGCCAAACCGCTCTATAATGTGTTCCTTATGTGAAAAGTAGTAGTACGTTTGCAGGGTAAATAATAACAGACGAAGGATAACAGCAAATGTTCCCCAACTGCACCACTTTAAGGTGTATTTACTTTCTGGTAAAGAGCTGAGGGACAACATTAGCTGTCCACTGCTCTGGGATGGAAGGACTGTGACAAGCGTCAACTCATGTAGTGGACCTGTCACTTGCAAAAGCTTGTCGGTTCCATCTTGAAGACCAGTTTTAGGAAGGATACTATGAGAAGGATATTCTTCGAAATCGTTATTAATTTGTGGAGGATCGAGTATGAAAATGCGCTGCTTCATTGTGGGTACTGGTACTACTTTTAAAATTTATACAAATGTAATTGAAATTGTTACACCATCCAGTTTCCTCCAACTCTTCAAGGAATATGAATCACCTTAAGATTTTACATTGTAATAATATTATTAAATTGATCGTGCACTCATGGTAAATAGTTTACTGCGTATTTATTAGAATGATTGTCAGCTCATTAGCAAATTAGTTTGCAATGTACCGCATAAAAGGTGAATAAATATTTTTTGATCAACAAGATCAATACTATAACATTATACATGCAATCGACATTTATAATATAATAATTGTAACAACAAAATAAGTTAAAGTAGTAGTACTTTATGATACTACAGCTAAAATAAATATAATATCAAATGTTTTTTAAATACCCCTAGCGTCTGGTAATAAATGCATATAAATTACAAACTCAAGAACAAAGCTATTCATGATAGAAATCAGGAGTCAGTATCTGTCGTAAGAAATAAAACTATCAGTGTCACAGTCAACAGTGAACTCAATTAAATGTCTAGCTACAAAAGTCGTCAGTCAGGAAAACTGAAAAGTGTAAGTGGTAATAGTATATTCAAGAATGTAACGTAATAAAAAGCAAAGGGTTATTTGTAAGGTCGTCTGTTGTCCATCTTGTCAAAATGTGAAGTGAAATTGGTACAGAGTATTGTTTGCAAAAAAAATCAGTCTTGTCGGTATTTGTTGTTCTAAGTCTCATGAAATCTTTGTATAGTAAATAGTAAGTTTCGTATTTTTGTCTATGTTTCTGTCTTGACGAGTTAGTCATGTCGAGTAGCATCTACAATGTTCTTTTACTTTTGTAAAGCATGTTTTAATAAATGGAGTAGCCCTCAGTTTGGCAGGTTTTTAGTAAGTTAAACAGTGTCGTTTGTCTCGTGATGTACTCACTTTTGCAATTGTCGAATATCGTAAAATGTCAGAAAACGTGAGGTGGTTTTAAGTTGTCATTATGTCTTTGTCACTTTTGATGCTTGAGTTTTGTCCGTCTTCTTTGTCAGTTTTGCAGATTTTGCTGAAGGTTTAATATTAGCAGCATTTTCTGCAGCTACATAGACCACTTTGCTTCTGCTACTTCCCATGTCCCCAAAGTTGTTTCTTAACTGCTTGTTAGAGCTTCCTCGTGCTGTACCCACGTTATCCGAGTATTTTGAGAGCAATTGGCTCAGACCAAGATCTGCACTCGAACCCTTGATTTTGTCCACAATATGTGAAATGTCTTCTGGAAGGTTGGCCATTACCGCATCCATTTTATCTTGAAGGTACTTTTTGACGCTTTGTCCTGCCGGGCTCTCCAAAAGTTTTCTTCCCGTCGAAATGACCGGAACAGGAATAAGAAGAATGAGTAGCAGAGGAAGAAGAAGTAGAGCAAGCTTGAAAAGTAGCAAAGGTAAGAGAAGAGGAAGTAAAATAGGAAACAGAGGAATTCCTATAAGTTTCTTTAGAAGAAGCAATCCCTTGAGCAGGACAAGAAGACCCTTCAATCCTTTCAACCCTTTGAGACCTTTTAAGCCTAAAAGTCCAATGAGTTCTTTGGGAAAATCCAGACCTCCGTCATCGTCATCGTCTGCACCCCATCCACCACCGCCGCCTCCACCGCCCCCTCCCCAACCCATTTGCATGGCCTTTTTAAGCAATAAATTCAAATAAATTATCAAACATAATTCTCAAAAGAATTCTTAATTCCTCTTGTACTTACTGGACTCGGATAGATCTGGTATTTATAGACGGCAGGACTTGCCATTGCAGGAGCTCCGTAGCCACCACCTCCCATGTCGTATCCTCCTCCTGCAAATCATTTACTCTTCATTGGTTTCATGGTATATGTACGAAAGATGAGCATATAAATTACATTTGGGCCCGTACCTCCACTGTACCCTCCTCCAGAGCTCCCGAAACTACTTCCCCCACCGCCCACCGAATAACTTGATCCTCCCCCTCCCCCCACATCTCCCCTTGGTTCAAACACAGCTCCTGACGTATTAGTCAATGCGTGTGGTTGGTAAAAGTTTTTGGAATATGTGGACACAGAAGCTGCCGCGTAAGTACATGCCGGGATCAGCACTAGCGTGATGCCAACTGCAATCAAAGGCACTGCCGTCGTTGGCGACAGATATTTACGATGATAACTTCGCCTCCCCATCTAACTGTAATGGTTTTCTATATGTTATTTGAACTAGCGTGTTCACGCTGAATATGCGATTTTTCTCCTTTTAAAATCACTAGTCTCACGTTAACCCAACCGAGATGTGACTTGGTTATCCATTGAGGCAAAGTTGATTCAGAATTCACGATAAATTTTTACAAAAAATGATTCTCACGAGATTCTTACACACCACTGCCACCACTACAATTAGCGAACCACCATCTTGCTCCCAGGTTTATTTTTTGTCCTGTTGACCAACAAGAAGAGAACTGATGTCGGGAGCGGATGAAAAAACGGCTTTTATACGATGAACTATTTTCCCCGTCTTCTTCCTCTTTGTGAAATATGAAATGTGTGTTATGAAAAAATAATAATCATAATGATAAATTTTTACTATAAATAAATACGTAGACATGCATCTCCTCATTTTTTGGATGAAGATGATGATCATGATCCTGCTGCTGTCGTGTGTATTTCTAACATTTGCCTATTATTACCTTTAATAATTCATATTCATAATATTGCAAATATATGCATGTAGTTATGTTGCTATATATGTAATGGCAGCCCTTTTTAGCAGGGGAGCACAAGTACCCTCCCGCATAAAAAATAACTACCACCAACGGAACCTTCGCCGCATCTGTATCTCAACTGAAGTAAGTCAAACACCCAGGATAACAAAAAGACAATGAGAGAATGAAGGATGAGTAAAAGGGATCCCGTCTTCTTTTTCGTCTTTAGAAATATGAAGACGGAGAGAAAAAGCGCATAATTTGTACCATCATCCTCATGATGAGAAAAGACATAGTGACTGACTTGTAGCTATTTTTGGTGTCACACAGCATCATAATAATGATGATAGTGAGTAGAAGTGAGTGACGATGATGATCATGATGATGACGAGAACGATAATGCTGATGATGGATTGATGATTGTAGTACATGGCGATGATTATATGCCCATGACCATGATAATAATGATTGTAGTAGACAGAGAAGGTAGAACATGTGTATCATCATCCATCATCCTTCTTCTCTGTCATTGTTGCATTTTTACAAGATGCATTTTCATGAAAACGCATACATCTGCCCGTGTTTTGCAGCTTTTCGTCTTCATTGCCTATTTAATTTCGATTCTTTCTCTGACAAATTTTTAAAAGCGGGCCCAGCAGCAGAAAATTTGCGTCAGCAGCGACGTGTCTGCTTGCATGTGTGTTGTTGCTGTTACTTTGTCAGTGTGCGTATAAATAGAGTGTTTACTACTATGAATGCACTCATATTTTCAAAAAAAAAAGTCTGCATCGTCTTTTGCCTCGAAGTCAATTGTGCACCTTTTGTAGTGTCATTGCTGCTGCTTCACTCATCATAACTCAATCAGAGGGAAAGGAGAAGAGGGTGCAAAAATGAAAAAGAAAAAGTAATGATCATAAGAATAAATGATGAATACCGTATTGTGTTTGTAGCAGGTATTTACCGTGTAATGTGCATGTTGAAAAGCGGGGAAAATGCTGGTTCATGATCATACAAGGTATTAAATTGTATGCTATTGTCATTTTTAAATGGGGCTTTCATTGATTGTTTAAAAAAACTTTATTGAAGATAAGGATATATGATAAAACTAGAGAAAATGTGAATGTTTTATCATTCATTATTGTCAAAAAAGTAGGAATTCAAATTGGCTCAGAGAGCGCGAGAGAGAAAATATTTTAAACGATAATTTCATGTTCTATTGTAAAAGCCGCGAAAGAAAAGTAATTACAAGCACCATATAGTTCATGCTTTTCTTGGTATTTGTAGGTTGAACATTGTGCTGATTCAGAGTAAATTGAAGGTTTGCATGAATAATGCTACATTGTTAAAGATTGTAAAGATAATTTCGAATGTACTCTTCTGGGATTATCTTTAGCTTATAAGGATAAATGATTTTGTTACTGCGCTACTGAAAATTTAGAAAAGTAAGTATAAGGTACTGGTATAATATTTTGAGATACAAATAAATAAACTTGCAATTTTGTATGAATCTGAATGAATTTTAAAAGATTTTTAGCAAGGATTCTTTAGCTCACTCAAATAAACAAATGTATAAGTGACAATAATTGTAAAGTCGTTTTATGTAAGTACATGCAGTTTAGTTTCAGATGCAAAATCGTACTCTCCAAAATATCAAGTAAAAGTACAAGTTTATCTTATGCAAATTCAGGTAGAGTTACCATCGTACGAAATTTGAGGGACGGAGTGACGACAGGAACATTATCTGGAAGAAAACTATGAATCGTATTGATTCAAGTGGCATTTTACGTACATTTTGTACAGTGGCATAAGTTGACAGAGGCTTTCGACTCTTAATCATCAATTTGAGAAAAATTTACGGGCAAAAATGATTTTGTTTTAATTCATTTTATTAAAGACAATCGCTTCGATTGATTACCATCCAGTACATAAATTAAGAAATTAAGGAGGCTAGAACCATATTTTGACAAATATTTTATAACATAATTTGATATCTTTAATAAATTAACTATAACTAAAACAGCATAAACACGTTTAGAAGGAAACGCGTTGAAAATATAAATATTTATATGTATGATATGATATGATATAATTATATGCATGATAGTACGCAAGATGTAATTGTCGTCGAGTAAGTGTATGAAAGCTCATTTTGTTTAGTCGTAGATCGTTTTAGTAAGTATTAAAAGATTTCGTTAAATCTCGTCGTCATTTGTTGTCCAATGTCTCGTGTTACCCCAAGACATAATTATTCTTAAAATGGCAAAAATTAGCAGTATAGTGGTCAGTAACGTAAAAGTAAGCTTGTTTGAGTATCACAGTCATTTTCTTATGTCCTTCTTCATCATGCAAAATGAGTCAAGACAATGTTATGGCAAATGTATTGTATAGTAAGTAGATAGTCACAAAATTAAAAATAAAGTCCTTGCATGTACATCTATTGTCAAATCTCGTTCCCTTTCTTTTCCACGGTCACTGTCACTTTCAATATTTTTTAGTTTCTTGTCTTTGTTGTTTTGAAAAAGTTTTTCCATCTTTTGTCTGATAAATTTTATACGGTTTCTCAGGAGGAAGCAGAGGCAGTGTTCCTTTCAGCTTTTGAATAAGCTTTAATAGACTTTGTGTTAGAAAGTTTATTGTTAGAAGACTGTTTTGTAGTGTTGCTCTTCAGAGGTGAAGATAAACTACCATGTTGAGCTGTTGTTGCGGAAGACGATGAGGATGGCGACAGCTCATTTTCCGAAATCGACACAGTTTCGGCACTTTTCCCACGAATTTTATCAACAATGTGGGAAATGCCGTTGGGGAGTCTACCCACAATGTCATCCATTGTTTCCTGACAAAAATGAAAATTTGATAAAAATGATGCTCCACAATCTACTATTAATTTAATAAAAACACATTTACGATCTAAACAATTATTATTGATAGCCCCAAAAACGTACCTGAAGGTACCCTTTGACATCCTTTCCAATCCTTTCTCTTTCCAGCCATCGTCTTCCAGTTGATATAACAGGAACAGGAATCAAAAGCAACAAGGCTAATGGGATCAGCAGCAATGCCAATTTTAAAAGGAAAAGTGGAATGAGAAGTGGGAACAGGAGTAGTAGAAGCGGAAGTAAGCCAAGTTTCTTTAAAAGAAGTAGGCCTTTGAGGAGTCCCAAAAGACCTTTCAGTCCCTTTAAGCCTTTGAGACCCTTAAGGCCAAGAAGACCTATCAACTCCTTGTCGAAGCCAAAGTCGTCATCTTCCTCATAGTACGGCATATGATGTCCTCCTCCGCCGTAACTCTTGCTCGTAAAAAGTACAAATTCGACATGTCAATAATTCGCATTTTTAGTACATACTGTAAAGTTAGATCGAAATGCTTACTGGATAAACTTGGTACTTGTATACGGCTGGAGCTTCTCCACCGTATCCACCACCTCCGCCACCTCCCCATCCACCTCCACCACCCCCGAATCCACCTCCACTTCCTCCAAACCCTCCCCCGCCATACCCACCTCCCAAATCTCCTCTTGGCTCAAAAGTTCCAGGAGTAGCAGAAGGCAACGGCAATACCATATTTGGTGTCTGTTGGCTTGCCGAAGAGGAAACGTAATACCCGTCAGAATTCGTATTATTCATAGAGTTACTCGCAGAATTCAAAAGATTTTGCTTCTGAATCTGAGGTTGCTGATAAGGGAAACTCTGGGCACTGTTGTACTGTTGTGTGTAGGATGAAGTAGTAGTGCCAGCGTCAACAGAAACCAACGTGTAACAGAGAAGCGTGGAGATTGCAACTCTTCCAGCGATCCAATATGACATTTGAAGATATCCCCGACGCCGGTGATGACTGGTACAGTAAAACATCTTGACAAGATGCATATCTGCAGTTGCACCTTTCTTCCAAAGAAGTTTACCTGTTTGAAAATATTCACTGAATATTCAACGGGTCTCTCAAGGAAGATGACATTGACTCACTCCACTGTCCACTTGGTCTACACCGGGCAGATAAAAATGGACAACGTGACTGAGATTAAAAATGGAAGAGACAAAGCTTTTATACCGATTTGATCTACTGAAATGAAATTCTACAAAGAACACTAAAAGAGATCCTCTTTATTTTGGGCAGAATAATGGTTTTGTTGTCGCAAGTGCAAGCATGATGCACAAATGAACATAATCAAGATGAGGTCGATTTGAGCCTTTATTGCATTAAAAACGAACATGCTACTACTTAAACGAAGCATATTATTTTTTCATCATCTACAACACGTCGATGCACTATAATGCATTGATGTAAACGATAAAGATAAAGTAATAATGAAAAACGCACAAAAAAAGTAATAACAGTGTTTGGAAGTATGGAAAACGTGTTTGTGATTGTAGTACCTCTTGATATAAATAGATTATTGCATTATATGCAGAAAATTCATATATTTTCACTGCTACTGTGCGGTTTGGTTTTTTTTTTGTGACAGAAGAAAAGACAGAAAAGTTGATAGGGATAGCAGAAAATATATGCATCTCTTCATTCAAGTGAGTGTAACAATGTAACCGTGAAATTCAAGATTTGATTTGATAGTGACGACGAAGATGATGAAGTGGCTTGGTCTCTTCTCTTTCTCTTTGCAAAATGCTTACGCGTTATGTATGTCCTGTTCTGTTGTTCGGATTTGCCCAGTAGGCATAATATAAATTAAGGCAAGGAGAAAAGAGAACTTTGTGCTCTACAAAAAGCGTGCAGACGACCGCAACAACGTGAGGTGTAAGCAAAATTGTCGTGTTGTGTCTCCCCTGCTCATTATACCACCAACTCTAACAACTCTGATGGCAGAAATGAAAAGCTGTATTATTACATGCAGTCAATTTAGCTTGTGTCACCATTATTATTTTTATTGTCATGCCTGATCATGATAAGTTTATAAGGTTGAAATAAAAATAGCACCCTGAAAATTTGTTCACTCTAATTGTGACTTTAGAAGAAAAATGTAATCACAAAATACTGAATAAACGTGATTAAAATAAATACATGATTTATGCTGAAATGTAACTAAATGCACTTTTGCATTTAAAAATGCATTTAATAATTTAATAATAATTTAATGTTCATATATTTCAACACTTTAGTACTACAGATCATTTTTTCTATCACCAAAATGACTATACACACGCAAAAAGAGGATAAGTTTCAATCATTTACTGTACAATAACCAATGAAAGATTATTAGTGACTGACATGTTTGTTCATCAACATTAATTTGTCAGTTTCCCATAAACAGTTACTGCTAATTAATAAGATGTCTATTTACAATATAACTCTTATGGGATATTAACCAATTATCATAGCGCCTGTGTTCAATAGGAACATGTTTTTCTTGGTTTTCATCTCACTGTCACCTTTTTTATCATCATTACTGCTATAATTTTGAGCGTCAAATCCTTTTGTCATGAAGCATCAAAAGTCCGTAATATCCCGCCTTGTTAGTATCAATCCATTGCTATTTACTAAATTTTGCTCATTGTCACTGCGTGAAACTTTTTTGGTTTTCATTATAGCCGTAGGGTCAATGGCTTCAATTATATTATTTTCTATCTTGGAATTACTATTTCGGTGAGATTTCTTTGGCTAGCCCACCGCTGTATTTACACCCTACATTTACACGTGTATTTATATGCCAGCAAAAATACATATCTGAGAATAATAAGATTGTCACGGTGGCCCATATTATTATTTCACTTCTTATCCCTAACAAGCCACAATCTCTTACGTATAAAGTCTGAGCATCTTTATCTAAAATAGAAATCTTTTGAGACATGTTGTCTCGTGACAATGTTTGTTGTGGTGAAAAGTACAACCATTAAACGCCAGAAAATGAAATTTTCGTTTTCACAATATTCAAAATAGTTATACAAGCAGGCTTTCGTCAAAAAGTACAACATACGTTTTTACTATGTACCTATATACATCAATTCATCATTTTTAGTCTCAATCGTCCGTTGTCGCACCCCTATTGCGTTTACTTTCCATTAGCATCCTCCATTTTCATCGGTTGTCGGTTTTCAAAACTATAGTAGGTAACTTTTTCATTTTAAACATATCGGCCAGTATCACATCTTTTTTTGTGGTCCTGATTACGTTTCCTGCTGATTCACTTTTTCCATTTTAAGCAAACAAACAAAAGGCAAACTCGACGTCCTATGATTGTCCACTAGATGAAGGAAAGGGAACATGTTGTAAATTGCCGTATCATGAAATTTGAGTGGTAGCAAAGTAGCAATAGCCAAGTGAGATTGCACAAGAAGTCAATATTCTTCCTTTTGATGTCTTTCACTCTTCATGTTCTTTTGTGCTTTTATAAGCACGACAAGATTTTTTCTGGTGTTGTGCCACAGATAATGAGAAAGATGAAGATGATGATAGAGGCAGTTGCTGTAATTACTGGCCTGGTAATATTGCCACATTGATTTACAAATTAATAATGAAATACAAAATAAGACAGGCTTGCTTGATTATACAAGTGTATTTTTTACCTTCAGGTAAGAAGAAAAAGTTACTCAAAATAGGTTATTGTAATTAATGTCGGTACTCGGAAAAAACAATTACCTATGTAGATTAGTGTCAGCACTCTTGTTCATCGGACTTTTGGAACTTTGATGATGGAAGAGAAAGTTATTCGGATCTGATATAATCTTATTTTCACTAAAGGTTTATTTTTAAAAATAAAAATGATCGGATGTATATTTGTGAAGAGTTGGTTTGTATTGTTATACTTTATATTCAATAGCACTTTAAACATGAATTATAAAGTTAATAAAAAGTTAACTTTCATGCATCGTTAATTAATTAAGGGTCATTCTGGTAGCTTATACTAAACAGGGTAGCCAGATTTAAATTTCAAACTCTGGTTCATACATATGTTCTTTAAAAATTGAATTGCATCCAAAGCTTATTTTCATAATATTATCTATTATCATGCAACTTTCTCTCTTATTTCACATTTTTTCATTGTCAGTTCAGTCAGTACAGTAGTCTTTTGAACAGCTTCTTGACTCTGGTTCTTACGCAGTAGCATAAGGTTTTCAATTTATGCTAATGTTGCACATAGATGCAACAGTTGTTTGAATGCAAATCATCACGTATCGGACACGCATTTTACTTTTCTTTGACGCTACATGTCATACAAATGTCGTGTCCGCGTCGTGCGTTGTCAGTTTAATTTGACCAAACCATTCATTTTTCAATAAAGCGTGTTATTATGCTAATAAATAAAAATTGTAACGCCATAATCATTTTCACTGTCATCGGACTTGTCACAAAGAACATTGGATACAAAAGAAAGATTACCAACGCCAATAATAGAATAATATACTGCACAAACTATATGCAAGCTCTAAACGTGGCAGTTGATTCAAAAGAAGTTACAGGGCTCCTCTAGAAAACCAACATAGCAAGTAATCCAAGGTTAGGTATCAGCATCAGCAAACAAAGTTATGTTCAATCCAATGTCCGCAAACCCATCTTCCTTTACTCGTCCTTTCCGTGAAGAACATATACACTCGTGATTTAAAAAATGGGTATATGATTGTTCCTGAAGCACTCGCATCATAATCATTTTCAGCACGGATTTGAATAGTGCACTGTCTAAGGTTCATTGTTACAATTTTACGCTTTTGTTCACTATCATTTTTTAGAACTGTCAGCAATTTTTCATTAAAATTCCCTTGTGTTCTTTTTTTTGCTTCCATATTATACATGCATTCTGACTGCACTATTTTTATACATTTTTTATTAAAAGTTGAATCGAAAGATGATAGATTTAACATAGACACGTTCGTGTTCCTATTTATCTTTAAACTTATTAGAAAAGAAAACAAGAGCAAAATGGAAATGCATGTACATGTAGTAGCAAAAGAGAAATGAAATGTAGAGCACCCTGTGGTTTCTCGTCTTTCTTCAGTCAAGAAATAGAATGAAGTTGCAAGTTGCATTAGTGTAAAGTGTGGCAGTATTGCGTATTCACCGATGATTACTGCTGTCACTGTTTCTTCATGTGTCGTGATGAATGAAAAGAATTCCGTTTTATTCGCGGAGAAGAAACATTTCATTTGTGATTGTGCGACAGTGTAACCGTGTGTCCGACAACACTCTGTATATTCATCACATCAATTCATTCTCAGTTCAATTGATTTCAATCCCCCTGACAATCATCACCATTCAGTGTGATGGACATGTTAAAATTCATCCAATTCGCTAGTAGTAGCCAAAATAATGCATAAATGAATCACTCGTTTCATAAATTGTAATCTCATGTATCTTCTTCAGCACCTTTTCCCTGACAATGAACTTGCAATCCTAAACCTGGTTTCCTTGCGGGTATGGATTATATGTGACGGTATAGAGCATTGCCAAGTCGTCGTAATTATGTTGAACAAAAATCATAATTATATATTGTATTAAAAATGTAAAAGTCATCGTCATCTTCATTTTGTCATTCTTCTGAAACACAAAAAAGAACAGAACATTAACGGTAGCTACTCACCAACTTATTTCTTTTATATTAATTGCTACATTTACTACACATTTAAATGTAATTCTGTGTGTGAGCGGGTAACCTTATTTTTATTCACACCTTTTGAGCTTCTTTAAGAAGAAGACAATCGACATACACTATTTTTAAAAACGATTAACCCAATTAGTAAATTAGCACTTTTTACGTTTGACAGTCTTGTATGTTGAATGTGACAGGAGCTTTGAAGATGAGTGAAAACTATTGATAATCTTTTCTTTAAACGATTGCCTTTGCATAAAAGAAAACATTCTATTGAAGCGACTTGCAGAAGTAACTTGTAATTTTGTTGTACCTAAATTGAAAAGGAAATCTGACAACCCAAATCAGAATTTAACACATGTTGTGTATACAATGCACTAATGCATCCACATATTTTTTCCTGTATACGTTTGTATAATGTCCTGTTTTTTTTTAAATTTTACGATGGGTATTCTAAGATATTCAATCATATCTCGAAGAAAGTAATTAAGGTCATTGGTACAGGTATTTTTGATTACAGGATAATCTATTGCAGTGTGCAAATGACATTTACGCTGCAATAAAATTCATAACATTACACAAATCTTTAATTTTGTCCTCTCTTTGCAATTTCACGCATTTGTTAAAACAGGTGATGACAAATTCGGAGAAATTCAAAATCCACGAAAAATTGTCTAAAAATAAACAGAAAGAAAATCTATATAAGCAACAACAATAGTAATTCAAAGTCTCGCAAAAGGATATGTGCGAGAAAGAAGAATAATGACGTTAACGATAATGTGTGGAGTCATCATCCTGACAGTTGTAAAGTGGTGATCAACCATCGACAAACATGATAATCATTATTCTCGCATCAGTCACTAGTTACTATACGATATGTACACAGCCAAGTCGTGTCTTGGTCATCATTTTTCAGTTTGCAAATAAATAAAACATACCATTCATCTTGGCATAGCTGTCAAGTTACTGGCTACCATAAAGCCGCTGCGAGCAAAGCAGGGGGCCAAACATATAATTGGGCAGTTTTGCAGTGATGAGGAAAAAGTGCTTAAAGCAAATCATGACGTAGCTGCAATGTAAAATGATATGAGAATTTGCAAATGATGCTATTAGAAAAATGTAATAATTTAATTGACTTTTTCAGAATTGATAATCCCATTTCTATACATTAGCTTATGAATACGACCGAGTAAACTATAAATTTATAAGATTAGGATATTTAGTTTGTTGTATGCATTGCAAAGACCTATTTACGTAGTATGCATAATTTATTTATTTGTCAAATTGAGTAAACATTTTTTAAAACCACAAGTTTGTCTGCTTATTAAATTACTCAGTTATTTATATTATTGGAATCGGAAGGCACATAATCATGTTAAATTCAGGGGTGCCTGGTTGGGGAATTTGGAACCCAAGCGTTTCAACCCTGCCATCCCAGTGTGGAGGGGGAACGGGAAGTTGATATCCTGGTGGGGTAATAGGTATTGGGTTTCCATGTTCATCTTCAAGGACGCGGAAGCCTTCTGGAAAGCCCCCTGGTGGGTGACCAGTAGGATAACCGTTCGCGTCAAATTGACACATGCTCATTATATCTTCCGGCATTCCACCTGCATATGGCATAGGTGGTTGATGCCAGTTATTTGGTTGCCCAGCTCCACCACTTCCGCATGATAGTTGGATAATGGTTGGCTGTGGTGCACATCCACAGTTGGCTTCCTGAGCGGTGGCAGTGGCACTTAGAATTGTAACCACTCCAAAGAAAATGGACGCAACAAACGGGTTCATCTAGAAAAAAAATATATTACTTTTTGCATGGTAATTTTATTTATAAATTAAAACTTTTTTTTTATTTAGCACTGATTTTCACCAACCTTGAAACTATATTTTTCTGTGGTTCTGTATCTTTGAAGTCGCAAATCCGAATGTAAAAATGTAAAGTCAGAGCCATCTTTTTATATATTTTGATTAGCATAATAAGTTTGATATTCAATCAGTGACTTTTTTATTTTTTGAGGAACTCAAATCATGTCATTATGATTGACAGACAACTAAAGGATGTGGATTTATATTTCATATTAGTAGTTTAACGCAAGTGTTCAATAGTTCCATTTCTTACTTCAAATAATAAAGTTAAACAGAGCTACAGATTTGCAAACAAATGTGGTTTTTATCGTTACATCATGAAACATTTATTGATGTAATCAAACATAATATGCCGCTGTCATCACATTATCTTCATCATCTTAAATCTGTTCCTGATTTGTCCAATAGGTTTAGAAAAAAGAAATGATGTGAAAAATAATAATACAAGGTCAAAATTCTCATCGATTATCCGGTTCGACAACTGTAATGTTGCTCCGTGATCAACGGTTCTCTCCGGAAGCCATTACAGAGTTTGGTTTCTTGATGCTTAGAAAAAACCGTTATTGCAAAATGACATGCGTAAAAACGATTCCATAAAATATTGCTATCAATAATTCATAATCTTCTCATGAATTCTATTGGCACTAATGGCTGATTATTTTTTGAGTTATTTAATCTAAAAGTTTTGGGACTTTCTCCAATCTAAGGGCAATATGTAAAATTAGTCCCAAGATTGCTTTCTTCAGAGAAAGACAGAACCTCTGGTTACTTTGTTTTGGAAGTATGCAACAATCATGTTTCTGGCGGCTGTGTACTTTTTGGGAGCAATTAGTAATTTAGTTTCAGCTAATTTTTTTCACGAACCAGTCCAGGTTACCAAAACTGCAGAAAAAGAAAAGCAAGAACTTGTAAACACTTCCCTTGCTCATAATAGAACTGCAAGTCCAAAATTCGTAATACCAGAGGGATATCAAAAGGGTAATTTACCTTACACAATACTATTAGTTTTGATATTAATATAATTTTAAACTTATATCATAGAAAATCGACCTGTCTTATCAGCGAAGGATCCCATTTATGTGTGGTTTGACATTCATGTTGTCGCAATTAACCCCATTAAAGCTGCTGATATGGATTTTAGGTATGTATTAGCATTGAACATCAAGCTAAAAATCTTTTAACGTACCAACATGGTTTATGAGCAAACTTTATTTGAAATAGAATGGACATGACATTATCACAACGATGGCAAGATCCACGTCTCAATTTTAGCCAAGATTGGTTTGATGATGGTCGAGACTTTTTCATATTACCTTTGGAGTATACCGAAAAGATTTGGCATCCGGATCCATATGTAGTGAATGCAAAATCTACAGGGATGGAAATTTAATAGTAGTAATAGTAGTAGTAACAAATATATTAAATTAAATTAAACTATCCTCTTTTGAAACTCGACAGATGTGGGACAGCTAACGCAAAAACTAGTGGCGGTTTACATTTTTCGAAACCAAACGATCCACTACATAACCAACGTTTTTGTGACGGTTGCATGTGCCATGAATTACAAGTACTACCCATACGATCATCAACTTTGTCCGATGTTTATAGAAAGCTGTAAGTCATTTAAATCCATAGATGTACTGATATCTTTAAATCAGAGTGTCTACTATTGGTATCCAACTATGAATTGTGCTATCTAGTTTCATATGATGAAACTCAAGTTAAATATCTGTGGACAAAGGAAGACAGCCCGTTTACAATAAATCCAAAGCTACGTATGCTCCAGTTTCAAGTAACAAGACCTTTACATTACCATGAAACATCAGTTCCAAGATATCTTGAAGGTATTAGTTCGTTATCTGAAAATAGCATTGCTTTTAATGTATCTTCTCGAACGTTATTTAAGCTCCTTTGTTTATGAATTCCGTGTATATGTTCTTGAACTAATTAGTGTTTTCCTTTTATTCAGTCAAAAACTTTTCTCAACTGATAGCCTGTTTCCGGTTTGACCGACTTCTTGGGAATCATCTCATTCAAACATTTGCCCCTTGTTCTCTCATTGTTTGTCTTAGCTGGTTTAGTTTCTGGTTGGAACTTAACGCACTCTCTGCCAGGATGTCGTTGGTTGTTACGTCCATATTAACTTTGGTGACGCAGTTTGTGGGATTGAAAGCTGATTTTCCGCCAGTTGCTTATGTGAAGGCGCGTGCATGATTGACATTTTGTTATTATCTCATAACATTTTATTATCTTTGTAATTTCTATTGAATTACTTTTATTTGTTTGTGTAATGACATTAGGCTGTAGATATATGGATGGCAGGATGTCTTATAAACGTATTTGGAGCTCTTGGTGAATATGTTCTGGTGAAAGTACTCTACTCCATGACCGAAGACGCAAAGTTTCATTATTATGAAAAGGCAAAATTTCAAGAGGAAGCAGATATGACAGCAGAAGGAAATCAAGCTAATGGAGAGGCGGCAGTCGTTTTAACCGAGCAAGATTTTCATACTTTCTCTCATCACCGACGGAGTAAATCAACTAGACCCTCTTACGTTGAGAATAAGCATATTGCACAACGGTCATTTAGCTTTGATGATCCTGTTTACTTGGAATACACTTTCTTTCGTAAATTACGTATCCCACTTCAATGGGAAGGTCCCAGCGGGCGTGTTGTTCTTTTGTGGCGGAAAATTGATAACTTGAGTAAATGGTTCTTTCCCCTCACATTCTGCATTTTCTGCGTCTTATATTGGCTGATTCTTTACATACATTATGTATCCACAAAAGTACAACCCTATTCGCGACAGCTGAACTTGAATAGATCGGCATGCATTGAATAATATCTACCTCCCCTCTGCTTAATGGAATTATTTTGTAGAAATATTAATATCATTAATCAATATTTTAGTAATACAATGACTTAATTAAGTACAATTACTTTGAATAGTCATGGTCTTGTTCAGAAATTATAACATGCATTTGCCTTCAGAAAAATTGTCGTAAACGTTTCTAGTCATTATATATCAAGTGTAGCCTATAAATTAAAGTACAATCCTGGAAATGGAACCAGAAATAAAATTCAACATTAACAAAAATTATTCGCAGCATAGGATTCTTCTTCTTTTACGCTTGCCATTTAGTTTAAGTCGTTGGTATGGGATATTTCCAATGTTGCTCGTCAGAGAAACCTTAGAGCTCCATTTTTGTTGGAAGTGTCTAAGCACTTTGTCAATGTACTTTATTTCGGCAGCGGCCATAGGTTTGTTTGGAATGCTCGACAAGTATGAGTTGGAGCAAATATACGACATTAATGGGTATACTGAACGAGTTAGCAATTTTATCTCTACAGGAACAATACAAATTTTTGATGCCATTTGCATAGTGAAACTACTTTTGAATCGTAAAAAGATCAAATCATTTTTTGAATCGTTTATAGCAAAAGTTGTAATTATATTTGATGCAGCTTGTGTTTACAAAAATTACGGCGAAGACATTCAAAAACGAAAGCACAAACTGAACCATATAATCATGTTTATTATTACACTGGCAATAATTTCTTTTGGAAGCTGTTTCGTATTTTACTGTCACAGAGCGGTTCAGCTAAATATGGTTTGGTGGAAAATTATAATCGTCGCCGTTTTGACAGTGTTATGGGTTATGATGAACCAAGTAAGAACGCTCGCTTTTCATACATGGATTGCACTAATAATCTGCTTTAAAATTACATTTACTTCGCTTCGCGTCTTAACGGATCCCACTGCTGGAGAAAACAATAGATTAAATTTTAATAGAAAGAAGATAGACTGGGCATTGCGCGAATACCGTCAAATTGAAGGTTTCCTAAAGGAATTTCATTCTTTGTTTACATTTCAATTTGTTAATATTTGTTTCACTGGTGTGATGACGTCGGTAAACTCGTTATTTCACATGACAAAATTGGGGCAGCATGGTTTCTCATATGCCACTGCATCTTCAGCAATCTCATTGATCTGTATTTTGATAAGCATAAATTTCACGTTGCATTTATTATGCAGTGTTTGTGACTCAATGACAAACGAGGTTAGTAATAATGAATATAGTTAAGGCTGATTTTAAAAATACGACCGAATAAATGTTATAATATGCTGTGCATATTATAGTTTTATTAAAGTTTTTTCTTATATTGCCATTTGCCATCATGTCTGACAGGCTATTGGGTTTGCATTGAACTTTCGCAAAATTTCAACCGTATTAAAAATACCTAATGACTTGCGCCAGGAAATTATACCCTTCTATATTTCCGTGCTGTCCAATCCACCAAGGATTTCTCCTGGAAACTTTTTCTGCATCAACCGGCATATGTTATCTTCAGTTAGTACAAAATATACTAAATATCTATTTATACTGATTTATATTGAAACTTTAATTGTATTTTGAATTTAGATTTTTGGACTGGCAGCAACCTATTTAATAGTGTTGCAACAATTCCAACTGCAGGAAACCCATAGAGCAGCAAAATTAATGAGAGTTTGATGTTGTTTTCTTTAAATACGATTCTCGTTCTGCTATTTCAAATTATCTTTTACATATGCACAAAAATTATTCAGAAATAATCAATGATAAAAACTTATTTTTATTAAAATGCAGATTAAAATAAACCTTTTTTACATTCATTGATTCATTTCTTTGGCTTAACGTTCACGACTAAATAAATACATAAAATTTGTTAAATCACTTGCCATATAACCAATAATGGTTGTTTTCTAGTTTTATAGTTTGCTATCAGGGATTTAAAACTTTAAGCAATCCCAGTCTTCCAAATTCACCAACGTCAAGTTCTTGTAATTGGAACTGAATCAGAACCAGAATGTACGTTACCATGGTCGCAAAAATCTGTTAATCAATTCCATATAATATTTTAGATTAAATTGCCCTTGACATTGCCATTGCTTCATTGGCTTCTTCAGCAATGAGTGGCAAGCCACCTTTTCTGCTTATTGTGGGAAAATTTTTCCCAGGAATATATTTTAAAAAATCATGTATTGTAGTATGTGAAAGTTTGGCAGTTGGCAACTTTCAAGGCTGAAGAAGGCAACTGTACAATTACTAAATTCATTTATACGTAAAAATAGGTAATATGGGTGTTTATTGATGGATAAACATTACACTAGTAACCACGCTGCGTCCTAGTTTAAAGTAATGTCCTGGATTAATTAAAGCGGGATGCAAAGCTCCTCCTAAGTGATACATCTTCACCTATAAATGCCTAATACGGTTTACTGGTATTTTTGTGTAAAAATTTGTTATTCTTCATGTATATCTTACCGTTTGGCTTAGATTATCATTTCTAATGGCCCAATCAGTACATCCCAAATCACGTAAAGCAGTAACGTATTTTAAATTCTAGGATTTAGGATTCAGTTTACCAGACAATTTAGATACATTTTATCAGAAAGGCAGAAATCACTGTACAAAAACTACTGACCTCTCTTTCAATTTCATATGCCACCTTGCAAAGACCACGAAGCGTCATTACACTTGTAAGCAAGCCAGGAGATAATGGTATAAATATTAACGGGCCAAAGTCAACATACCAGCTGCAAAACTGAAAAAAATTGCATAAAACCGTGATTATTTGAGTAAATACACCTCCAACTAAAGTCCATTGAAACGTTGTGTTGATTTGATTTATTAATTTAAACATTTTTGTGTAATCAGCAAGAATCCGAAAAGCTTTTGCTTCCCTCTGTATCAGGGTTTCTTTATTTTCCAATAGTTCTCTGCATTGACTATTGAGAGCTTTCAAAGCAAATTGAATGCATGACAGTATTCCGGTCGTTACAAAGTACTGTATTTTTCGTATTAAACTCAATGCAACAATGAAAAACAGAAATGGAGCTGTACAAATTAACCAAATGTCTGGTTTCAAAACTTTAGTTAAGATTCCAAAACAGCTCCAGATCGATGTGACATATGTAACAATAGCAAAGAACAGGACAACGAATACACTTGTCGTAAACGATTTTCCAGCTTGCTCTATTGACTGCAAATGCTCCTTTAAACTCATGTTCTCTGGATTTCTCATGAACATTTCCACAACAAATCGAATAAGTTGATTAAAATGGTTTTGAATTGTTTCTCGTTTTCTATATATTGTAATTCCAGTAATGAAATCCATAAAATATGGGACCATTATAATGGTAAAATTCGAAATTTTATCTATTTGACTCCAGCTCCCAAATAAAATAATGTTTTCAGTCTTACGCCAAAAGAAGACAATTAAAGCGGCTATAATAAGTATGAAATACAGGACAAATAAGATGAATGGCAAATGGAAACTTGAAAATGTCAGTGTTGCGTCCTGTTCCAATGTAAACATAAACATTCCTGTGAACTGAGATACTTTAACTGGAAAGTAAAGCATTTTGTATAGGTGGTGATGAATAAGCTTGGTTTTAAAACTTGTTCTATTAAAACCTCCAGCATTTTTTATTTCTTTCATGTTTGATGTTATACAATGATTAAAATGCTAGATTTGAGAGAACAAATTTGAATGAAATTAGCACAGTGTCAAAATACACTGCTATTAATCCAGAATAAAGTTTCTGTTGATTGAAAGGAGCATTCAGGGTTGTTTATTCAAAGCGAGGCAACACTGAACTCGTCGCCGAGCCAAAGAACAATTGTCTCTTTTACCACGACCATTGGCCAGCCAGCCTGGTCCGAAATTACGCAGACAAACGGTGACCGCTCGAATACGCATATTCCAGCAAAGTGTAGACCATTTACAAACTGAAACATGACAAAGAAATTTGAATAAAACCTTCTTCATTTGACGACAATATGCAGTTTTGTAATAAATCTAATTAGTAAAAACATTTTAAAAGAATATGTTTGTACCTGCACCCAAACCGATGTCACCTTGAGATGACAATGTACTTTTAGTCCCATTTACAACAGAATCATTCCCGAGGGGAATTAGCTCTTAAGAAAATTAGTAATTTATAATGGCATAATATAATTTTGTGCATTTTTACTGCTTTTTAATTATATTAATTTGGCAAACACTTTACCTGATGAGCTTGAATGTTTTCCTAATATGCATGCCAAAATAATTAATAAGATGAGACATGAATGTATCAAGCTTTTATTAAAACTCATTGTTCAGTTCAATTGTTAAAACTCTTAAATTAATTATTTTGTGTTGTTTCTTTCTTGTCTTGCGTAAGACTTGACAAAAATTGAAACGCAGCTTAAAACAACCTTTGGGCTTCACTTAAAAAATGAGATAAATCTGAATCATCTTAATAAAATCGATGTCACAAATAATTTGGCTTTGGTTTTCCCATTCAGGGAGCTACTGCTCAAGAATGTTAAACTGGTAGAGCACAATTAAGTAGGTTGTGATAATTCCCAAAACCTAATCATATGAACCAAGCAGAAAGTTTGAATATAGATATGAACATTGACGTGTATTAGTTAATTGCTTACCGATGGGAATAAATGAATACCAAGTGTGAATAACTTTGCTGGTTTAATTTTCGGGGGCTTCTTGATAGTTTCGATGAAAAACATAAGAACCTGTAATGTTTTGAATGCAGATCAGCCAGTATACATGTTTTAAAAAAGTTGATTAGGAATCGATTTAAATGCATTTCAGTATACGTTAAAAGCATATTTGCGTACGTGTTCCCTGAGCTCCTCATTCATTACTTCCAGATCTGGGCTGTTTCGGAATGCTAGTACACACTCTAATGCCTTTAAAATGTGTTCCAAAATACACTTATATATAATGCTATTTGGTATAGTTGTAAAACTGAATTACATATTTTACCTCATTTGTCATTGAAGTCGCGGCATCACACAGCATGTAAAACAATATCATATTGGCAACAATTTGCGGCCAAATTATTAAGCTTCTATACCAGTTTGCTACCCCATCTGCCAGTTCAGAACTGCTCATTGCAATTATAACAGCCTGGAAGCTTGCTCCCAGCAGTGAAAGGCAACACGTAATGCAACTGCTCACTAAGAAAATATTGAATACTTGATGGAACTGGCCCAAAGTTTTGTTCAATGAATCAAAAATTTTAAACGTCCATGCAATGCCCTTGACTTTTGAGTCAACGTTTGAAACCTCACGTTTAATTGAAAACCAAGAGTGAGCCCTTTTATTATCATTTTCGCTTTTTGAACCATTATATTCTTTAGGCTTTACACCAGCACTTATTTCGAATCTTAAAATACGAAACCCTGTCTCGAAAATAAAAATGAAAGATATTGGCAAAAAGTAGCTGAGAATGCGGAAATGTAGAGTAATTCCCCAATGAACAAGTAAAATTGGCATAAAGAAAATCTCCCATGTCCAAAATCTTCCACCAAAAGTATGAACAATTTTTGGCAGATGAATAATACAATTTGTCAAAGCTGGTATAAGAGGGAGTAAGATCAATGTCATGATGACTCGCTTGTAATGTATATGCGTTTGTAAAATATGTTGTTGAATCGCGTTCGCATTGCGCTTATCAATTTTGCAAGAATGGTCAAACAAATCTTTTAGCAGTTCTGCTAACGATGTATAAAAGGCTGCCAAATGATTTTGCTTATAGATGAGTAGAAATGACCAGTATATGTCAAAAGTGCCCACACTAAAATTTGTCATAAATTTGGAAAAAGATGTAGTAGAGCTCCATTTCCCAAATATGTTGGCAACCTCTGCACGCCTGGAAAATAGAAAAACTCCTGCCCACACGTCAACAAGTAAACGCGCTACGAGGAAGAAAAACCCTGCTCCAGTCCATGAGAACCTTATTCGGTATTGGTTGCTTGTATTATCAGGCTCAAAAGTTAATGGGAACAGACCAGTTATTTGACTGATGAATATTGGTAATTTTAGAAACTCTCCAACTAAAAATTCGTGATTTATATTACGCATCATAATAATAAGCTTTGTATGTTTTTACAAAAACAAGAACTGTGCGGAAAGCTAAGCAATAGGAAGTTCATTAAAATAAGATTCAATGTGCTAAAACTAATTAGAAGTATTTTCATGGTCATTTTCTTCTTTTCTCATTATGGATAATTAGTTTTGATCAATTAGCTTAACATCAAAAGCTAATTGCTCTTCAGGTTCAAGGTGGATGGAATGTTTCACATTGCTTTCATGTTGAGTGATTAAAGTTCTTGACACATACGGGACCACCTATGTCAAGTCCAATTCGATCAAACTTGAGGGTGATACCGCGACGTGGACATTGATAAAAATTGAAAGTGCAAATTGAATAATATTATCAATTCTGAAGTTGATGATGCAATGTTTCTCATGGTATGTTGCTGTGAATGTACTCATAAAGTGTAAGTTTATCTTGACAATGATGATTGATTGAACACGTTTTTGTTATACTATGTGATTAAAAAACACGTAGTATTACGAAAACCAATGGTATTTATGCCTGCTGAACACAATGAATTTTTACCAAAAAGGTCTTGAACTTGACTCAATGAATTGTTGGTACCGCGTGGTGCAGCGGTGGGTCTTGTTTCTTCCTTTTTACTAAGGCTAAGCGTGTTTAAGTTTAAAATAAGAACAGGAATGGACAGATTATTGTAAACAAATTAACGGGATCCATTAATTAATTTTCTTTATTGAATTATATAAATTAATTAAAATATAAAAATGGGGGCGGAAGTTGAAAAGCAAAATATTGACAAGGAAGAGCAAAAACCGCTCTCCAGGTCACTAAAAATTATCACAACAATTGTAATTTTTTATGGAAATGTCACTTACGTAAGTTGATGCAGAAGAACTCATCATAATATGTAATTTTTAAAACATTTAAATTACAAGTCCATTTGCAAAATGAAAAAACCAAATTGTTTTGACACATTCTTTAGGGCTGTGCTATGAATGCATTCTCTCCGGCACTTACTGATTTTAAAAAGAAATACGATACTGATACTTCCACAATATCGGTCGTATTTGTAGCTTCAATAGGAGCATATTCCGCTGGAGCATTATTATGTAAGATATAAGAAGACAATGTTTTATTAATTTGTTGCCAAATCATGGATTCTTTTTGTAAAACTATTATTTTTACTTCTTAATAGGTACGTTCATTTACAATATCGTCAATCGGCAGTTTACTGTGGTTTTGCTCTTTGTGGGCATTACTGCTACAATGTTTCTCGCACCACATGTCCCGAATCTCAGCCTCTTTTACGTCATGGGTGGAGTACTAGGATTCTGTATAGGTATGCATAATATATAGATTCTATAATATCTTTAATGCTGTTTCAGTCTTATTTAGTTTTTAATGACTCGTTTTAAATTAAAATAGCACAAGTGTACTTAGTGTACTTCTTAATAATAAGCAATTAATTTGTTCAAATTTCAATTACAGGATGCTACGACTCTGCACAATTTGTCTGGGTAAATGTTATACGCATAATTTGTTCATTGTTCCATTCAACACTTTAACTAGATAATTACTTTACCAACTTTTTGTAACATAGATAATGGAAATGTGGCAGCGGGATTCAGGCCCATACATTCAAGCTCAACACTTTTGTTTTGCTGTTGGTACTGTCATTTCCCCCGTGCTAATGTCGCCCTTCTTGACTGAAGAGGACGACGAAGACGACGCCAACATTTCCACAACCCTGAAAGACAAGGATGAAAATTCTCGGCTCTTTGTTCCATTTACCATCATCGGCTGCCTCTGTGCAGTTACAGCAATCGCACAGTTACTCCTATTCATTTTTATGAGATATAGACCACCACCACCGGAAGTAAAACTTCAAAGTAACTCAAACGACACGGAGAAAGAAAAGCTGGAAGATGAAGGCAAACCAAGGAATGCACTGGTTAAATGGGTTTTGAACCAGTGGCCAGGATGGCAAATAGCGCGTCTAGTGATCCTATCCGCCTTAACTTTGGGATTTTATCAGGGAATGGAAATGTGTACCATGCAGTTGTTTCCAACATTTGGCCAAAACTCTGACCTACAGCTTTCTGAATCGACAGCGGCCGATACTTTGAGTGGGTTAACGATAGCATTCATGGTAGGAAGAGGAGCTTCTGTCATTCTCATCTTTAAAGTCCCTCCACTATTCATTCTAATCGGTAATATTACGTTAGTTTTGATTGGTAATATACTTCTTGTCATTTGGGGAAACTCATCCGTGTCTATAGTATGGGCGGCAGGAATTTTGTATGGTTTGGGATTCTCGTCCCTTTTACCAAGTTTCTGTGCTTATATGGAAAGATACTTGGAGTTTACAAATACCATTGGGGCAATGATGATTGTCTCGGGTTCCTTCGTTGGTGCCATGTACCCTTTGATTGTTGGAGGGGCAATCGATGATCACCCGTTAGTTTTATGTTATCCCATATTTTTTAGTCTTGCAATTATAATTACCGCAGTCACATTTTCATACATTATACTAAGAAAGAGTATTAATCGTACTTAAAAGAGCTTAGCATAATTGACAGTATTCCGGCAAAGTACACACACAAAGTAATAGGTAAATTATTTTATTTTAATTAAAAAAATATGCAATTAGCTAATTAATAAATGACAATGAAAGTATTTTTGTAAATAAATGCTATTTGCAACATACTTGTATACAACGAGGTACATGCTTATTGATATTTTTTAAGAAATACATCAGCATTAAATTCTTTGGTTTAAACATGTTGCAGTCTGAAACGATTCAAGATTCCTTGAATTTCATAATACGCAGGGCCTTGTTAAACGTACTTGCTTTCCCCGTAAAAGTTTCACAACTAACCGGGTCATTCATCTTTTCCCTTGATTCGAGTGCGGAACTTTCATTTTCATGGCTTTCCTTTCCTATCCTTATGTTTGTGTTAAAGACCACACTTGGATTCATTTCAATGGTTCTTTTCTATAACAATCTAGACGAATACAAGATTTTATTTGGCAATTGGACAGACACAGATGTACTTACGTATGGAATGATGACTACCGCTGCTTTTGCTTCGGACATATTTTCCACAATCATGTCATTCAGAGATCGTGAGAGTATTCAAAAGTTTCATAAAGACCTGGTTCAATACATTGTGGAAATTGAAATGGAAAGTTTTTCACTGAATCCAAAGCTACTGGTTGCAAATTTAAGTCTTTTTGACAAAACAAGAAAATGCATCAGAAGGTTCTTAATGTTCGCTGTGACCATTGGCTGTTTTACCTACTTGATAGCAATGTCAGCATCACTGGTTGCTGGCTTGACCATTCTACATTCCAGTCTAAATACATTGGTTTCAGCCTCTCTGATTGGACTATTTGCTATTGGTCTTAATTTAATTCGTCAATCACATTATTACATTATTGGAGGAGTGTTGTTTTACATTTCCTTTGTTTTGAGTGCACTTTACGATCAATTGCAAGGAAAGTTGTCATCAAAAATAAAAGATGAAACTGGACTTTTAAATTTTTTAAGCAATCTGAAGAAAATTAGCAGTATTATAAAACACATGAACATTACATTCCAGTGGATACTGTTGTCGGGAGTACTTACCTTGATGATAAACATATTGGGTTTGTTCTTTCAATGCTTGGAATGGTCCTCGACAAATGAATTTTACATGGCACTTGTCACAATTGGACCACAAATTACATCTAATGCACTGGCATTTTATTTATTGTGTTTCGCAGCCTCAGAGATATATCAAAAGGTAAGATTAACAAAATCCAGTCTTAATTTATATGCTAATTGTTTTTTTTCTAAACGTGCGTTTTAGGGTCAACTTTGCATAACTTCTTTACGAGATATTGGATGTTACAGTTGGGTAATAAGAAATGACAATTTAAGCCGCAAGGTAAGGATTTGGAATGAAATACTTGATGTATACTTATCGAGCATCTTCAAATCGAAATGAAATATGAAATGGTATAAATTCTTGTCAGGTTAAAATGTATCATCTTGCCGGAATGCTGGAGCCACCTGCAATATGTCCTGGTTATTTTTTCACACTTTCTCGGGGAACCCTTCCCACGGTATGTAATGGTTTTTTAGTTTTGTGAGTTTTGTCTCATTTCATTGAATACAATGTGCAAATTTAATTATCTCGGAATACATTTTTACTTTTGCAGATAACGGCAGTTATGATTACCTACCTTTTGGTGCTTCTGCAGTTTGAAATGAAAGACAACAACAGGCACCTACGCGGTGCTGCAATGTCTGATGCATTTAATTTTAAGAATTAACCGTAAATATCATATAATTAACAAGCGTGTTTTTATATGATACAAACATTTATTATTAATTTTACTTCAGAAATACATCAACTACTATCAGTCAGTATTATAGAAGTGCATGCACTTTTCTAGCTTCATCATAATTACAAGAATATAAAATACCTAAACGAAACGACTAATAACAAATTACTGCAAACTTCAATAGCCGATGATGATCACCAGTCCGTGAAAAAAGTCTCACAGCACCCTGATCCATTCTGGTAATTCGAGCCGAATATGCTTCGATTAACTCGTTATTATTATGGTTTTAGCCAAAGCAATGTTTGGTGCTTGAATCTCTCAAAATCCTCCAGTACTAGTAGTAAAGAGTGTATGAATTAGTGAAGCTATCAAGCAGCATGCTTTACGATGGTGCTTTGGATGTTCTGATATCTTCTTATGCTCCATCCAACTCGCAATTTTTTGCACTGAGACTGAGGCAGTCAATCTTCTCACAATGTTACAACAAATGGGGTATCGTGAGACTAGCTTTCTTTGTCTCTGTTTTGATGATTTTTAGATGTGATTTTTAATGTGAATAAAAAATTTCCTTGTGCCCAATTTGATGTTGTTGTTTAATTTTTAATTACATTGTACTACACAGTGTAATTGGCACATGTTTATGGTTTGTTATTGTTGTTTTTAAACTTTTGTTTTTCATTTTTAACCCTCTACCACAAACATGCAAAAAATTGATGAATTAGCATACAATGTTATGACTTGAGGCAAACCGTTCCAGTGCAGTGGCTGGAGTTTTGTTTTAATTAAAAACAAACGTTTTACAGTTACATGTCGTCATTTGTACGGAGCAATCAAGTGCACGCGTAAGGGGTTGAACTGAAAGGTGCATTCATCCGAGACAAACATTTACATTGACGTCACCACAATAACTGGACTGAAGAACTGGAATAACGCATCAACTGCACGTGAGGGTCGTGAAATTGAGGTTTTTGCAAAACAGACGTTATTGTGGAATGTAAAATTACGAAAAACGTCATAATGTATAAAAAAATACTTGTCTACACGTGTAAGAAACAAATCATTATTGTAGAATGCAATCATAAAAGAAATTCTTGGGAACCGCACCATGCTTTTCGGAGTGTGCGTAGCTGATGCTGGCGTTGACCTAATATTGATGGTCATGTTGCATTATAAAAATGCG
Source organism: Entomobrya proxima (assembly GCA_029691765.1). Taxonomy (NCBI): domain Eukaryota; kingdom Metazoa; phylum Arthropoda; class Collembola; order Entomobryomorpha; family Entomobryidae; genus Entomobrya; species Entomobrya proxima. The sequence goes on from CM056168.1 coordinate 11,609,802, forward strand.
AATTGCGTTGCGACTTGTAAAAACATTAAAATTAAACATATGAAAAGGGTGAGATCACCAGTCACCACGTGTAATCACAACCCAAAAATCATCATTATAAACCGCTTTTTCAATCGTTTTTTGTAGTTTATTTTGCTGGTAGGTAGTAATAAATTGCATGTTAAAAGTCTGCAAAATAAAGCTAAAAACAGCTCAAGTTTCGTGTGTGTACCTTTTAGCAGACATACTTTGCCTCCCGCCGAAACATTGTTGTAGTTGTAAATCAAACTCTGTCATTACAACAATTACTGTCAAGATGATTAGTGTTATTGCACTTGCTTTAAAAAAGAAAGTAAACTCTCCGGTTTATGTAAACACCAACACGCAGAGAAAAGCTTTCCACGTGGATTTAATTTCTTGGGAAATTATAACTTTGTGTTTATTTATGATTCTTAGACAGGATATTCCATGAATAATTGTCCTATTTGAGATGCATTAGGTATTTGTGTTTTTTCAAGTGGATGTAGATCTAATTTGTACTTTAAAAATATTTTGGACAATTTATTGCAGTGGGTTAAAGAAACTTTTGACATTGAATTTTTAAGCAGAGAATCGATTTATGATTGTGGTCTAATTAGTATTTTATTAGTTAGATAGTTTATCTTCACATTCAAATGTTTAATTTCTTCCAAATGGCATTAAGTAGGAAGTATGCATTTAGCAAATCATAACTTTCATCATTAAATGCATAGCATAATTTGATGTAATGATGCATTTTGCATTTGTCTTCTTAATGTATCTAGTAAGTTTGTTACTCACAACTAACACTTAACCTTGGATCAAATCGTCAGTTTAGGAAATACTTCAGGTTAAAGGCCGCCCAAGGTCTTATGTGCTATTACACGTATTACTTTTATGCACAAATTAAAAAGACACATAAGAAAATATCAAAAATTTTCCATCAGAATTATAATATTTCTTTTAACAAGTCGTGAGTGCAAACTTGATTCTTTCAATCTCATTCACCAGTCAAATTATCTAGTTTTCAGTCAAACAATTTTCATTTATCCAGTAAATGAAGGTTAAATTAGCTTGAGAAACAGACACGATTTCAGTCAGCTTGACAATGTACTGCGGGTAACAAATTAATGAGCACTGACCAACTACAAACTTTGAAGGAACCTGCTTTTTGGATACATCAAGCACTCAAGTTTGAAGAGTTGCAGGGGAAAAAGATAACCAGCTTTACAACCTTTTAAAATATTAAATCCATATTTAAACAAGTAGCTTAATATTCCCTTTTCTGGATACGTTATGAAAATATTGGGTTTTATGTCTAACAAAAATATTTTCTTAGTTTTGATTAAAAAGGGAAATCTATTTGATAAGTTAAATAGATGAAGCTTTGAAAGAAAGATAAAACCAAATTCCACAAAAAAAGTAGTTTTGATTTCAGACAAACTGCAGATGAACAGACAAAACATTGATTGCATTTAGATTTTACCTATTATTTGCGTTTGCTGGATTTTAATTAAAAAGGAACTCTGTTAGCCATATTCACAGCAATTTTCATTCTTTTTTTTACGAAACTGAATGAAAAAATTAGAAATCTCATCATTCATAATATTTTGCTTGCAAAGTGGCAAAATAGGCTCGTCCGATGTTTGAGAGCTGACAGAAAATGGAAACACTCCCAAATTATGTAGGTTGACCAACAACTCGCAGAAGAATCCACGACTTTGTCATTTTCTGCACGTTTATGCAAAAATTTATAGGTCGGGGTAGTCGGAGGAGAAGTTTCAAACAATGGCGAAACATTATAAATCAGGAAGAAAGCTATAATAAGTATTGGCATACATGATACTGGATGTAAATTTATTGATTATAATGGAATTTTGTTTACTCCATCAGCATGAAATCATTGTTTCAAGGAACCAATTGATGATTCTGTTATTGTCAACTTATAGCAGACATTTCAAAATATTACCAATATAGTCTAAATACATTAAACATTGGTTATACATCTATTTTGTTTTGATAACCTTGTCAGGTCACTTCTCCTGCGTTAACTTTTGTAAAGGAAAGAAATTGCTAGTGGTTCAGCTTAGGATAAATCCCTATCTATCAACGACCTTACAACGCAAGCTCGTGGGACAAGTTGCTTTAATTCGCAGAAACGATATATCAAAAATAGCGATGCAGAAAAACTGGATCTCATAAAACAAATTAATACGACAATGATGATGGCCATCTACTCATAATTCTGATATGAAAGGCCTATCCTTATTGCAAAGCTCATTGAGCAAAATCTTGCTCCTGGATATTAATTACAATGTAAATTGATTTGTGTAGGATAATAATAGGGTGCACATGAATTGGTACTTGCAGAAAAAAGTATATTAAAATTGCTGCGATTATCGTGTATATAATAGTTAATGTGCATGATATTACAAGATTTTTTGCTCTTCCCCTGTGGTCTCCATCACTAAGCCCGACATACAACTTTCCTGCCAGTTTCACGATGATGGGCACTGAGCATGCCAAAAGTCCAATTCTTTGCGTGATTTTAATGGACATTACATGTGGATGTGGCTCAATAAAATGCATGCTCCCTTCATCCAGACAAAGTTTTATAAATAAATATTCACATAAAAAGTGTCGGACACCTTAAAAGTCATCAGAATACAGATTTCACAACACTAAAATAAATTCCAAGTTGCCAGCATCAAAATCACGTCACGATCGCAGCAAGTGACGGGATAAAACTACGAATTTGTAACCGCTGTGTTACTAAAATTATAAAAATCGAGAAATAATCATGTTGACGATGATGATGAAATATTGGAAACAAGTTTCTAGATTACAGGATCGCTTTTCTTTCTTTTCGACAATATACTGGACGATGACTATATCATTTACCTGCATTATTGCTATTTATTGTTATAATGGATTGTTTGTTACTGAGCCCAGCTCACCGAATACCAGAATGCAGGTTCTATTAATAATTGTTCGCATTGTATCACGACCTGTGATTGTATAAAAGCAGATGCCCAGGTCTCAAGACATAACACTTGAACTGCTCTTGTCAAACTGTTTACATTTGCAACTTGCGTTGGTCCAAAAACCAAATTCTTCAATTTCCTTTTTAAAAAAGTAGAAATTCAGAACATTCATCATGAACAAGCTTGCCATTTTCACAATCTTGGCTGTCGTGTTTGCCGTTTCCGACTGCCAGCAACAAGCAAGTAAAAACCTTATCGATATCTATGCGGACAGTGTTTTCAACTACGCCGTCTTGAACAACCGGAAACCCGTGGTGGTATATTTTGGAAATGAGTAAGTTTTCATACATGAATTTCCAACTGGGCTACAGATCTATTCTGAAGATTTGAGCCTGGTTTATCTTTAAAAAATTCTAATAACCGGTTTTAATTGTTTTTGCAGTTCATGCAGTTCCTGCAAATGGATCTATCCACAACTTGAGCGATTGGCAAAGAACCGTTCCGAGAAAATCTACTTGGCCAAGGTTGACACTGATAAGCTAGCTGACCTTGCTGCTGACTATGGCGTGTCTACATACCCAACCATCATGACCCTCTACTATGGAGAAATCATTGAGGTTGTTGAAGGTCCTGTGTGGTCCAAGGTCGTTGCATTGGTCAACAACGCAGCAAAGTTGTAAAATTCTTTACAATAATTTCTTACTTTGTTCTGTAAAATACTGATGTGTGTATATATTTTATCAAGTCATCACCCAGGAGTACATTGTAATTAAACTAATCATATTATAGGATACAAAACTACACGATTACTAACCACTTAGAAATACTTAAATATGTGTTAACTTTTGTACTGCCAGTGAAACAACCGTGCGAATAAAAGCGATTGAAAACAAAATTGATTTGCATCAAGTTATTCATCTTTTAATTTCTTCATATGAAAAAGCATTTGAAATAATTGTCAATTGTACTACTCATCAATGTCATGCGCATCCTGTAGGCGTATTTTTGCATCACGTTCATTTTTATTCTAAAGTATTTTCAGTGTAATCATTTGAAGCAGGATATGAGTTTTTGTTTTTCTCTTATCTAAACAACAACCAAACTAAATATTGACCAATCGAATATATTATGACTAATGCATCATGTCCTGTTGCCAAATAGCTCATGTTAGCTCAACAAGATTAAAACCCATAACCTCATTTATAGAAGCAAATAATGCTCTGATTTTAGCAAATTCAAGATTTTCACTTTTGTTCATTAACATTCTGTCAGTCAGTAGCTACAAGAGACATCGTGCAACTCAATTTGTGATTTTGTCTCGTTTTCAATTTTTTTTTCACAATGGGTGGTGTGACAGATGGCCAAACCGTAATTTCAGGCCTCAAATCCATATTCCACGGGAACGCCAAGGGGAAATGGAAGCCCTTTCATTTCGTCCTTGTCACAAAGTTTACGCCAATCATCTTACTCATCCTTGCTGGTCTCATATTCTGGCAGCGTATGAGTAACGAGCACATTAATTGTTATGCTCCTCCTGACGAAGATATTCGTACGGCAGCTGTAAATCAGTACTGCTTTGTCACCGGGACCTATACCATTACAGGCTACTTTGGAACGTTTAGAAATTCCAAACATTTGCCATATCCTGGAATCGGACCTCGTATTCCACCTTCTGACTCAAACAATGGGGGCTCCGAAGTTAAATACCACTTTTACTTTCAATGGGTTCCCTTTGTATTACTTGTCCAGTCTATTCTCTTTACTGTTCCGAATTTAATGTGGAAATCTTTACATACGGATACATTATCTCGTTACTGCAATGCTATCAATGATAAGGATACGGAAAGCATGGAAAAAACATCAAAGCGGTTTCATAGAAATTTGCGACACCATTCATCGTTTGCACGTTACTTCATTACTGCGGAACTTGCAAATCTGGCCGTTGTGCTCCTTTCTTTTCATCTAGCTGACATGCTTCTTACTGGACAATTTTTCTACTTGGGTCGTGACTGGCTTCATTACATCCAGACAATAGACCAACAAGACCAATATGTTACTACAAAGAAGGAAAATTCTTCAATTAATCCACTGGATCAAATCTTCCCTAAAATGAGTAAATGTGAATTCAAGAAATATGGTCCTGGAGGCGGCATTATAAACTACGATCTACTTTGCGTGATGACCCTCAACGTACTTCATGACAAGGTTTTCCTTTTTCTGTGGTTTTGGTTTTTGATGCTCATAGCCATTCAGTGTGCCTTTTTATTTAACTATCTGGTTCTTTTTCGAATTGGAGAATTTCGATTTAAAGCAATTCTGGACCGTGTTGAATTGGCATTCCATAAAAATGAAGATGGTTACAAAGAGAAGAGAAAAGAAGGGAGAGCATTCCTTCGTACACTTGGATATAACGACAGGTTTTTGTTGATGGCGATATCATCGGCCACAAGCACTGAACCATTTACTTTGTTTTTTGAATGTTTAGTTACTGAATGGAGCACGAAGCAGGAAAGTAGGAATAAATGCGATAGAGCAGAATTTAAAGCTTGGAAGGATAGCAATACAAGACAATACAACAGCAGCAACTTTAAAGACATTGCAGATAAAGAAAATGAGATTCCCCTAAGGAATCTGACCTCTAATCATGTTGACCATAAGCGTACTTTATACTCGCCTTTAAATGAAAGCCTTAGAGAAATGAGCCAGTTGACGGAACAATTAGAAGCAAGAATCCCATTAATTAATAGCACACCAGTCAGGAACGATGCTAGTAACATTTTAGAAACATCCAAGAACCAGCAGAACCAACAGCAATATGAACTTGCTCATCATCAAGCCTATGATATACTCAATGATCAATCAAGTGCTGGACTGGATTTCAATAAAATAAAAGTAGCTGGTGAACAACATAACGACGATGCATAAGGGATCAAGGATTTTATAATTATAGACAATGATTTTTGTAATACAATTTATTGATATTTCCAATGTATTTTGGTGGTTCAAATATAAACTATATAAACTATAAGCATTAAAAACTCTGTATATTTTTACCATTTAAGAGATTTTACTATCATCATACATCACAATTGAATATTTGAATATATACTATACCTCTGATTTAACTGATTACATTATCTCATCATCACATATGCCTAGATTTTATCGATGTTGGAGGTGACATTGTGTCAGCGTAATAATTTGGTCCGACAAGTGCTTTGTTTATGAATACCATATTAATTAACAAACTAAACGGAAACTTGACACAAAATCTTGATGTGTGTTTACAATAATGAGTGTACTTGGCGCTTGGTCACCTACGTATTTGCTGGCAAATGCTCGTTCAAAATCAGTCACAGTTAACCATACTCAACAAAAAATGACTTTAAGGAAGAAACATTTAGAAAAGTTAGATCGTCTTCTTTCCTTGTAGATTTGTTTGGGATTTGAATGAATTCTTTCCAATTTAGCTCATTTACAACAAGTATAAAATCTAAAATAAATACATATTTGTCAATTTGTGTTATTTACATAAAAACCATAAAACTGAGCTAGAGCACTGAGGAGCACTCTATGTTCACGAAAATACTTTATGCAGTGTCATTTGTAAATGGGCTCTGTAAATGGGCTCTGCATTGATAATTGTTTTGCATTTTCCCTTATCTCGTTCTATGTTTTTCAGATCTAGTCTCGAGTGGGCAGCTTACATTTAAATACGTATCAATTGAAATCAGTTTTATCATGATCAATCATTATTTACAATCAACTACCAGCACCTGTGCGGTCGAGACTATCATCGTTGGCTTGTATGCTTTTCATGATTTGTGATAAAAATGATAACTACGACAGAATACCAAAGCAGGTAAAGTAGTTATTTGAGTTGAACCGAATCGTTCACAACTATTTAGTTTAATTAAGGCGTAAATGCTCCAACTTATCTTTATGGTTTGCTATAGGCTGTAGTTTTGTAGCTAACCCACAATATTGTCCATGTCACAAATCGGTCTGATTATGCTTATCAAGGAATAGGAATTCCAATACCAAATTATCCAAGCGTGAATTCCATATTCCAATTCCACTGCTGCAATTCATGTCATGTCTGCATTAGCACAGTATACACGAGCTTGAAAACAATTGGGTATTAACAAAACTTTACCCTCAGATAAAAGTTTGATGTAAAAATAGGTTTCAGTAAATGGCGGACCGATAGCGAACCGAACTGTCAGTCAAGAAGCTTGAAACGAGTAGAACCAACTCTGACACATGAAAGAGTGTGCAACTATAAGATCTTAACACGTTTACATTGACAGTGCATTTTTTGTACATAATGGTCACTCGTAATATGTCGATAACAGTAAGAACGGATGTAGTTCACGAAATAATGTACTAAAACGAAACATTCGAGCTGTCTGTATAGTAAAGTTGAAGCTTTTGAAACTTGAGAAAGCGATCATGGCACCAACAACTGGAATATGGATTGAATTAGAGAACCCAGTAAAATCTTATTTTCCTGGACAGACTATATCCGGAGTGGTTATAATCGAAAATGAAAAATCAGTAGAAACCACTGGTAATTTTGAATACACTTGACATTTTAAACTTGTCACACAGTTAATGTCATTGTATTTTATTCTAGGTGTTGTAGTGAAATTTGAAGGAAAGGTCAAGGTAAGCTGGTCAGAAAGAGTCACTCGCAAAGAAGGTCGAAGCCGTAAATTTGTCACTGTGTTCTACACTGCCGAAGAAACTTACTTCAAGCATGAAATCCTTTTGTGGGGATCGACTTTGCAAGAAAAGGAAAAAGTCATAATGCCCCGTGGACGATCTGTGTACGACTTTCAGTACACTCTGCCCAACAATCTTCCGTCTTCGTTTGTCAGTAGAATTGGAACCGTGAATTATTCATTGGAAGCAGCCCTTCGACTTCCATGGAGTCGATCGGATGCAGCATGCATTGTACCTTTTACTGTGAATGGGATTTTGGATCTGAATTTGGAACCCGGTGTGAGCTTGGCATATGAAACTAGACGGTACAAATCAATATGTTGTCTATGTTGCACCAGCGGTCCTGTTGGATTTGTTTTTCGTATGCCAAGACGAGGTTTTGTTCCTGGTGAAAGTGTAGAGTTTACGGCAGAGTTGAATAATCAAAGCGGACAACGTGTGTATGGGTTGAAGGTAACGTTAATGCAAATATGCAACTTTCATGCAAACGGAAATTCAAAGTCCTTTCTTCGAGCGATACGACAAGTACAGGGACCAGAAGTTGGTCCAGGTGAAAGCGAAATTTGGATTGAAAAGATGTTAAGAATTCCACCTATTCCTCCCTCCCGCTTAGCCACTTGTCAGTTAATTGACGTTCAATACTTCTTGAAAGTAAGTTTAACCATCGCAAACAAACTAAACTTGAGGTTTTTGAACCATTAACTTTCACTTTTTTCTATATGACAGTTGGAAATGGCATTGTCCAATTTGACGCTTAACCTAAAAGACGAAATCCCCATCACAGTAGGCACTATTCCTCTCCGAGATACATTTGCAAATCTTGGTGGTTCCATGATGACATTACCAGTGTCTGTTGGTGGAGAAATGCATGAATCCCCTTCAAAACCATCCTTGCTCAGTTTAAGTATCAGCGATGACATAATGATGGAAGACAGTCCAGACTTTAGTGTTGGAACTCCAACAAAACTTAACCGAATGCATGCTAGGAACAGAGGATTTTCTGTATCGTCCGATCATCCATCTTTCTCAGAGTATCCGGACCTTCGTAAGTTTTCTTATTGATTACAGTTGAAAGTGGGTCGGAATGTTGAAACTTTTTCTTGTTTTATCGTTTGCATATTATTTTGTTTTTATTAGCTCCTCCCAGTTATCAAGAAGCAATATTACTCGACAAGTTTCCTGAAGAAGAAAATCCTTGTTTTACTCCCGAAGAAAGCTGCGAACAAGGTGAAATTAACGAAAGTAATGGAAGTAATGTTGCTGATAGCTTTGCTATGCACAAATCGCAGTTTGTGCCGCAGTATGTAACTTATGGAGTTGCTAGTCGTAAGTCAGCACATCATCGAAGTACAACCAGCTCTAAATGATGTTTGAAGTATTTAATACTATGGACTTGTCTGACAATGGAAGTAGTAGTCAAACCTGCATTATGACAACGAAACTTTCTTTCGTCAATTGACAGCTTCATCTACAATGTACGTGTACTACAATGCATTAGGATGTATATTTATTTCGATATGTAGTGTCGTCGCTGCTCCATACGAATTATTATGCAAGCGGTACATATACTGCAATTGTTATAATACTTATAATGTCTAGTCCTACCATACATTACAATTATATATTCGAATAAAACTAAGCTTAGCTAGACTAAAATAGGTTAACGAAAATTCTTGTAATAACTATCATAACAATTTCCGCCATTGCATTTCCATTCGGACAGGCTGTGGCGTTCTCAACGTCGTCATCATACCATCTTTCTTTGTATTTAATTTCTGCCGGAGGATCTTCAAAACGATGCGAGCGAGCATTGTCCTGACCTTTTGCTAATTCAGTATTTTGCATTTTCCCAGGTTGATGTTGTTGTTGCTGCTGTTGCAGTTGTTGGCGTCGCCGTTTCTGCTCGTTCAACATTTCGGCATTTTTTCTATCATTAAACTGTTGAATGATCAAGGCTGTATTAGGATCGTGAACAATTTTGCCCTTGTAAAAGTCTTTCGGTCTTTCTTGAAGTCCGTTGAGACCCCCATGTTGATTATTTGGAGACGACAATTCTTCTCGTCTTATGTGCGTGCCTTGGTTTCCCGCATCCTCTGGTCCACCTCCAAAATGAGGAAACAATTCGTTGCCTTTAGATAATCCCATTTCATTCATTTTTTTGCTTAGTGCTTGCTGCTTTTGAAATTCACTTTCCTCCCAATCCCACATGTCTTTCCCATTGAAATCAAAGGATGGCCGTTGTTGGAGGGTATCCTCAACTACAACTTCCTGCTTTGGGTGGGGATTTTGATGGTTTTGAATATGACCTCCTGGTCCATTTTGATTATGGTGACCACGATGTTGTCCATGAGGGCCACCCGGATGTCCGCCTTGACCAAGAGGACCTGGTCCCTGATTTCCTTGGCTTTGCTGGCCTTGACCAGGCTGCTGCCCGGGAAATCCTTGACCAGGCTGCTGCCCGGGAAATCCTTGACCAGGCTGCTGTCCTGGAAAACCTGGGCCAGTTTGCTCTGGAACAGGCTGCCCGGGAAATCCTTGACCAGGCTGCTGCCCGGGAAAACCTTGACCAGGCTGACCTGGAAATCCTTGACCAGGCTGACCGGGAAATCCTTGCCCAGGCTGTCCTGGTAATCCTTGACCAGGCTGCCCTGCAAACCCTTGACCAGGTTGGAAATTCTGTGGTCCTTGTAAACCTTGAACTTGATCTTGAAACGTTTGTGCTTGATTTGCAAAAGAATTGAAACCCTGGTCGGGTTGATTTTGTGTATTCCATTCATTAGGGGGTGGGGGAGCTGGCGGTGGATCACCACTGTGAATCCAATCGACACCAGCGCCAGCTTCATCTGCTGAAACAACGTCTGGTTTATACATGGGATTATTAAAGTTCAGCTGTCCAAAAACTCCGTAGCTTTTCAAATTTGTTTCCATTATTGAACAGAATACAATGCTTATCAAAGAGTGAAAGATGCGTTGAGAAGGATGCATGTTAACTTGAAGGTTGCAGCAGCGTTAAAAGTTTATTCAAAACGAGATTTATTGTTATTTCATGTAGTTGAGGTTTCAAACTAGTTTATAGTTTACTAACCAAACCAAGCCGTTGCAAACTTGGGCAACATCATCTCTGTAGTTACACTTCCTTTTCCCCGACATCAAATCGACAGGGCGAAACGATTTTTTATTAAATCATTCTTCTCCCTCTTCCATTTTCCATATTATCTTATGGCAGAGTTTACATTTTGGCTAATTCTTGCAAATACGAAGAAAAGTAGTATGCACCATGATTCACCGTTTAATCCAACTGTGCATGTCTGCACTAGGTCTATGTCTAGTGTTAAATCCCCTTTTCGCTGCTGCTGCTCCATCTCCCAGTACAGCAGGTGCTGCCAATGCTACAAACACGTCCAGGTGCCCGTCATACACCAAAGACGCACCTATAGAAAATAGAATATTACTTTTGCCAAAGAATCAGGACTTTGCCGGAAAAACTGCGAAAGGGTTCCTCTACTTTTTCTCCATGCTTTACATGTTCCTTGGCGTTTCAATAGCTTCCAACATTTTCATGCTGTCGATTGAAATTATTTGTAGCAAAACGAGAAAGGTTTGTTTGATGTCAATTCGAGTATCTGTTGGATTTCATACAACGTTTTTCATATAATGTTATCGTGTTATCTCTCAAGGTTTACGTTAATCGTAACGAAGATGGTGTTCAAGTTAGGGAGGAACGATACGTACGCATTTGGAATGATACAGTTGCCAACTTGACACTTATCTCGTTGGGTACTTCCGCTCCAGAAATCCTCCTCTCCGTGATTGAGACGTTTGGAAACAATTTCTGTCCTGGTGCTCTAGGGCCTGGAACAATAGTCGGCAGTGCGTCTTTTAATCTAATGATAATAACAGCCGTCTGCATTATTTCCATTCCTGGAGATGGCACGAAAAGAATCAAGGAATACAAGGTGTTTGTTACCACCAGTAAGTACCACACAAAGTACCCCATCATCAAATCTTGTACCCTTTATGGTTCGTATTGAATCATCAATTAGTAATGTAATTCGACCAATTATTAAAATTTGAGGTTGTTTTGCGATGGGGTCCTATATATGGCTCGTGATTATCATTCAGGTCGTATCTGCAGAAAAGGTAGAAGTTTGGGAGGCGTTCATTACACTTCTCATGTTTCCAACAATGATTGGAGTGGCGTACTGGGCGGAGCTCGATTTTTGTATCAAAGGACGAAAGGATAAAGCAAAATCTGTTAGTTCATCCATTTTTGAGCAAAGCCTTCCTCTCTTATCTGAAGCGGAAGCAGGAGAGCCACTCTTTCACTTTTGTATGCAAAGTTTGAAATGCATTTTTTCACGAGCGATCTTATGGAATAAAGTTTAAGGCTTTGGTTTTAGTATCGAATTTGCTTAAACTTTTAGATAATGAATGGGATGACTTATTGGATGCTGAGGGAAAACTAAAGCCTGAAACCGTTAAGCATCTATATGGCGAATTACACAAGATTGCCAAGTTGACTGATGAAGAAATTGCTACAATATTAGCAACAAAGTAACGCTCGCAAAGGAAGATTGTGTCATACTTTTGGCGGTTTCAAATGAGTTTGATTATGATTTATATTTTTAGACTAATTCAGTTCAAGGGCCAGTCCCTTCTTTGGTACAGAATCCGAGCAATTCAAGCTCTAGTTGCAGGACAGCGTGTATTTCCTTCCCTAAACGAAAAACTCAAAGAAGTTATGGACGTTTTGAATGACATGACAAGGGCTGAAACGGGGGTAAGAGGGGAACTTCGACCTCCGGTAAAGTCCCCAGATGTTCTGAAGAAAAAGGCTCTGGTAGAGTTCACGGCGACATGCATGGCTGTACCTGGATTTGTGGGACAATTCACCGTAGTTGTAAAGCGTTTTGGAAAGGAAGACGTGACAGTGTTTTGTAAAATAGAATCATACGATGGAACCGCAAAACGTAACGTGTCTTATCTTCCAATTTCCAAAGAGTTTGTTTTTGAGCCATACGTTGTGGAACAAAAGATTCTCATTAATATTATTGGGGATAAGCACACCAACAAAGACAGTAATTTCTTCTTGAAATTGAGCCTGACTAAAGAAAACAATGAAGTGAAGGCAGGTCTAGGACCCATGTCTGTAATGGAAGTAGTCATTATGGATATAGAACGTTAGCAATAATTATTGTCTATAATCTGTTTTAGGTTCAAATATATCCATTAGGTTTAGATATTAACAAGCTACTATTCATTTTAACCACAGAACCAGGGGAAGTACAGTTTGAGAAGAAAGGCATGGTAGTTAAAGACACACTTCCGTTTGCAGAATTAGATGTGGAAAGAGTAAATGGGGCAGATGGAATACTTTCGGTGAAATGGATAGTTAAACCAGGTCCAAAATGCACTCGAGTTTCCGAGGAACTTGAAGGGACAATAAGATTTGAGCATGGAGAAATGAAAAAGGTTCTTGAGGTTCCTATAAAGCCAGGATCCGGTGCAAGTGGTACAGATGAACAGTTTGACGTGGAGTTGGTAGAAATTGTTGGAGGTGGGGGTAAAATAGGATCAAATCCCATTATCACAGTAGCCGTCTCTGCGGATGAAGGTTTCAAGTTACAAGTAACACGAGTTTGCGAAATGACTGAAGATATTCTAGCAATTCAGACGTCCATTCCGGATCAAAGTTATGTGGAACAAATAAAGTCGGCGTTTATAGTTAATGGCGATAAGGAAGAAGCTAAGCGTGCTACAACATCCGACGTAATTTCGCACTGGGTTAGTCTTCCGTGGAAAATGATTTTTTGCTTTCTTCCTCCACCACACAAGCTAGGGGGATGGCCGTGCTTTATAATGACCTTGGTCATGATTGGTTTACTAACAGCAATAATCGGAGATGTATGATGATATAATATATAGAAAATACCAAATAGTATGAATTTAGTAATTTTGATGGAATGAAATCAATTAATCCATTATCTTCAGATGGCTACAATATTTGGAGATTGCTTGAGCTTAGATCCTGTAACAACTGGCGTAACATTTGTGGCTATTGGAACCTCATTACCGGACACTTTTGCAAGTCGAATAGCGGCCCTTCAATCTCCAACAGCAGATGCAGCAATCGGTAATATTATGGGAAGCAATAGTGTGAACGTCTTTTTGGGTTTGGGACTACCCTGGACAATCTCCAGTATTTACACTGAGATTAATGTGAGAAATTACTTGCCTTTATCATTGATACTTGATTTTTACTCAATAGTTCAAATAGTTTAAATACACGTGTATATTTTTTCAGTTTGGGAAAGGTGTTGAAGTAACAGCAAAAACGCTGCCATTTATTGTCACCGTGTACACGCTCTGTGCAATAGGTGCACAGATTACTTTGTATGTACGAAGAAATAGCAAGACATTCGGATTTTCAGAGCTTGGAGGTCCTGTGGGGTCAAAGTGGCTTACTGGAATTTCATTGATCCTCGGATGGTTATTCTACGTGACCATGTCCATTATGGTTTCGCAAGGGGTTCAAAGCATTACTAGCCTATCGGTATCATTAGCTAATTTTCTGCGCGTGGATTTGTGAAAGAAACCAGTATCATGGTCAACCTTTAATATCTGTTTCTTATAATCCATTGGTTCGTATTTCAGTTTTGGTTTTAATTTTGCGTAGGTGTATTTAGTAGAGGTGTGAATTATTTTATATGCTTAAATCAGCAATAAGTTTACTGCTTTATTTATATGGTAGTTTATTAGACATACGATGGTGGTTTTATTACAAATACTACATAACATTTGTTTTGGCTGAAAATAAAGTTTTGCACACGAGTTTGCGATTACCTAGCTTGTGATTTATATGTTATATAATTTGGAACAAATTCACCCATTGGAGGTGCAGTTGGCACAGTATCAGCATCATCAACGTTGTTGGTGTAAGCATTTTCGTGGTTGGCAGCATCATTATCATCATTCCGATTCCAATTGAAAGTTTCAGACGAAATGGCTTCCTCATATGTGGGTGGTGCTGTGGTTATCAAATAATTATCATGAAACAAAAGTTAATGGAATCAAACAATGATAGTCAAAGTTTCGAAATGTTTACACTTACGAAGGTCAGGATAGTCTGGAAGAACTGGAGCAGAGGGCGCAACCACTAATTCCTGTGCATGACTTGGAGACTTTTCGTCTGTCCCAAAATTGCCAAAAGTACCATTGCTGCTACCTGGCAAATTAAATCCCATATCTGGTAATGTTCCATGTGACGGCATAGGCATTTGGGGTTGTTGATAGCACAGCGCATCAAAAGTGCTTCTCAAAGGTATTGTTCCAATCATCACAGGGAGCTCACCCGTCAGGGAAGTACTGAGTCCGGAAATATTCACCTCAAAACGAATGCAGTACTGAACATCAATGATGCGACATATTCCTCCTAGTCTTGTGGGAGGCAGAGGTGGTATGCGAATATTGTTCGGTGTCCACATCTCATGATCCCCCTTGTCCACTTCTGGTCCTTTTACCGTGCAAAGGACCTTGGTTTCCACTTTTGTTTTCCCTCTTGCATGAAACTGCACAACCTGATTCAGGCTTGCTTTCATTCCCTTGATTTTCTTGTTACTACTGTTTGTGACTTCACTGGAAAATTCTAAAATTTCCCCTGGCACAAAGCCGGACCTTCTGGGAAGACTAAGAACAAATCCAATTTGCCCTTTACGGCAAGCGCAGCAGTTTGAGCCCTTCATCTTTTGTAGTTGCTGAGGAAGGGTGGTTCCATATTCGGTATTTAAATCAAAGATGCCGTTTACAGTGAAGGGTACAGCCATCCTTTTATTTGGCGTCAGCATAGGTCGTCTCAATTCTGCCTCCAGGAAATACGAGACTAGCCCGATTCTAGTGGTGAAAGAAGATGGACAATTTGTTGGAAGTACGAATTGGAATGGGTAAACGGCTGTGCCCTCCGGAAGTACCATCAGGTTATGTCCATCCCCAGCAAGAGAAATCTTTTGAGATACATAAGTTTCATTTGCGCTGTAAGTAATGACGCGTGTATGGGTTCTTGGGACACTCTCTGTTCTTCCATTTACGGTTCTTGTTTCGTAGACGGTATAGGATTCTGTTTCTGACCAACGAACTCGTCCGGTGCCTTCTAAAAGAACTGTTACCTCTAGAAGAATTGAACAGTAAATAGTACATGATGATGATGAAACGGGTATATAGTGAATTTTTATAGGAAAATTATGCATTCGTTTAATTGTCCTACCTTTGACTTTTAACGGTTTGTCGTTTTGAACTATGACACGACCTTCAACTACTTGTCCGGCGAAATAGGATCGCGAAGGATTTGCCAGTTCTATGAAAATTCCTTTCATTTTAGATGGTCTTAGTGTAGTACTACTTTGAATAACAACTGCACCGGTTTTGCCCACACGGTGTTTAGCAGGAAAGTTATCATTGCTATTTGTTGAAAGTATGGTACTGTAGTTGGACTTGGTTAAGGAAAATTTGGAAAGTCCTTGTGTTTGGTGTTATCTCCTTTCAAGTTCCTCCTGATATCGCAGCATTTTGGTGACTCACTACTCAGTATACATTGTAATGTTGCTCAACAAAACGACATTGTGATGACATAACGAATACTTTTGACAACTAAAGTGTATCACCTTGAGCGAGATGTGCGCTAAACTACACAGAATTATCACTTGAAAAAATACTCAATACTCAAGTTGGCTAAGTGTATTGATCCATCATCACATCATTCTTTGAATATCAGAAGTAAATGGTCTGCTAAACATTTGCAAGACACGTTAATGTACGTGCAGGATATTTAAAAAATATTACTGTATTGCATGTGACGTTTAATGACGGTATCTAGACTAACAGTCGTATCATGCGAACAAATGAAGATGTGTTTGACCACCAATCACTACCATGAACAAAATATGATTCATTCTCCCGTGAATATGAAATTGTGCTTTACAAAACCCATTCTCAAATTGTTTCTAAAGCACAGAAGTGAAATTGAAAAAATACGTCAAATGTTTTACCACAAGCTACATCATGATATTTTAGAAATGTATTGACGTATGCAACTTGTAGATGTACCTAAATGAGATTTGGATGAATGAATGAATCGGATCGGACTCGTTAGAACCGTAAGGTGTAGCGCTAAAATGATTTATTTCTAAAAGACCGAATATAAATATGATGGAAAGAGAAAATTCAATTTATTGCGACAAATATTCAAAGTGACATCAAAACGTATTGCAGTTTACTAAATGTAGCATGTATGTAGGGCATATACAGGTAAAGCATCACCAAATATCTAGTATTTCAAAAGTTCTTTTAGCATTTCTCATGTGACAATGTATCTTCTCTCATCTAATACTTCCTTTTGACGCAAAGAGTCTTCTAGCCACTGCTGAGTAACCACAAAAGCCCTAGAATGATCTTGCTTGGATGGATTTCCATCTTTGCACAACACAACATGGGTAATTTTCGGCTCATCTTCATTAGCTGCTGTGCTCCCTCCATAAAATTCAAATTTGGCTTTGAGACCTTCGTCAACTTTGCCCCTGAATGCTAATAGCACCTCTGCCATAAAATTCCATGATCCTTCTCTATCTAAAACGTCTTGCTTTGCAGTATCATTGGGCAACGCACGTTCGTTTAAGTCGTCATCAGAGAAGTCTGTAGAGCTCCCAGAATCGGAACAATGACCGTCGTCACTTTCCAAGGACTCATTTACTTGTTGGTTTGAGCTGGAAGTTTTCTGGGGACTTGTGTTAGGTGTAGTATTATTAGACTGAGCTCTTTCATCTAGGTCTTCATCCTCCAACATTCGCTGTATAATAGCTTTTGTTTCTTCTAAAGTATTTTCTTTGGTGTAAGAATCGCCATATTCATCATACTCTTCTTTAAACGTATCCCGAGTTTCTGCTTTCATCGCCCAATAGTCGAGTGGAACAGTAGCAACTTCCTCTCCCTTTTCAATACACTTGTCAATCCATGAAGGGAGCAATACATCATATTTTCCTGACTTGATTGCTTTCTGGACAAGCACTGAAGTTCTACGGACACCAACGATTGCAAAGAAATTTTTTACATCCGGACTTTGCGTAATATCTCCCCCATATTGACGGATCTTGTTTTCCATTTCTGTTTTCCAAGTAGGAGTGCCATATACACAAAAAAGTTTGGAATTGAATATATTACGTTTAATGGAAACATTTGATTTCTTGGAAGTACACATAATAAGTTTGGTGGGAGAGGCATTAGTAGGTTTCTGCTGCTTTGTGGTCGCCAAACTTATTTTAGGTCTGTTGACTGAGAGCAGCGTTTTAGAAGGACCAGGTAACTCATCATCGTCATCATCGACGTCGCTGTCTTCTTGACTAATTGCATTCTTTTTGATTTGTGGCTCAAGATCATCTTCTTCCGAATCTTCAAAGTCCGAGTGGTGTCGTTTTTGTTTGAAGAATGGATGGCGCGATGTTCCCCCAGCCCCATCAGTCCGCTTTGCCAACTTTCCGCCACATGCCTCTCTGATTCTTAGAAACTCCTTTACATCCATAATTTCACTTGGACTCTTGTCCTTTCGGATTTTCGTAATCCTAGGAAATCTCAAAGTATAGTTGCAAGCGTAAACATCACTCGGAATGATTTCTGAGGCTTTAACTTGAACGACAATTGATCTGGAGGGATCGATCATAAAGTCCGGTTTTCGCCTGCTCTTTAGATGAACGTTGGGTACAGGAGTTGACACAAACTTTGGTCGAAGTTCTTCAACAAGATCCTTGACTGCCAAAGACCGTAGCCGTCCACTTCCAACTTTTGCAACAGGGTAATATTCATCCCGACCTTTTGATTTATCCACCAAACCAACAAGGAAATGGGTTAATTCTCCACCTCTTCGAACAGATTCAGTGTAGTAGGCTCCAAGAATGACCAAGTCCAAGTCGTCCACACTATTATCCTCCAAGTACTGCGATATAGATAAAAACATAATAATCAGTTTACTTGATAAAGGAAAAGAAAATATTTACTTAGTTCAAAGCTTCATACCTCTGGTTTAATTTTCAGCCATGTTACTAGTCGCTTTCCAGGTTCATATACAGAATTCAGGTCTTTGGCAATCAGACCTTCCTCGCCATCATCAATCGAAGAATTAAGGCACTCGATTACTTTGTCTTTGGTATTCATTACTTTAACTTCACTCAGACGGACAACGTCATCTTTAGCTTTAAATACATCTTTTAACTTCTCTCGACGATCTTTCAAAGGCATCTTTGTGATGACGGTTCCATTAAAGTACAAAATGTCGAATGCAACAAAAACTGGGCAGTGGTTTGGATTGTCCTTGTTCATGGTCTTCACATCAATATTGTTACCCTTTTGGGTAAATATTTTGTGTTTTAGATTGTACGCCATCATTTCGCCATCCAGTATAAACGATGTAACTCCTGGTTTTAGTTGCTGCCGCAATTTGGGAGTCAACGTTTCGTTGAACTTTTGGGAATAGTCGAATGCTCGACGGGAAAAATATTTGAACTCGCCCTTATCAAAATGGATTTGAAATCGCTCTCCATCCCACTTGGTTTCAACATAAAATGGTGGTGCCGGTAAGGTTACCACGTCAGGCTTGCCCCATGCGGACTTTGACTTGGTAGTGTCTTTGTTTGCAGAATTTCCGAGGCTTCCACTTTCAAATGCACTGTCAATAATATCCATCCTTGTGGCCAACATTGGCCGAAAGTGACTAAATAATACAATGTCCACATCTTTAACCGCTGCTGTAGGATCATTTACTTTTTGACAAAGTAATTCAAGGTCACTAATGCGCTCTGATAGACTTTTGGCTTGTGGGTGCAAAAGTCCATAAACGGCAGTTTTGGTAGAGGAGAATCCCAGCTGCATATCTTTTAGCAGTATGCGCACTAACCATTTTCCTTCCAAGGGGGTAAGTTTTCGGACCAAGGTCTGAAGGGTTTTCTTCTGATGCTCTTGATTCACATCAGCATCCAAGCCTTTGGATAGCTTGTCCAATGTGTTGTGAATTTCCGAGATTGTGACCGCCTGCCTTGACTCTGTTGTCTTTGCAGAAAATCGGCTTTTTAAAATACCAAAGATTATATTGGAGATGTTTCCAGCAGATGAACCGGCTCGATGAGGATTCCTAAACTCAATCAAACTCTTTCCATCCCGACTGTTTTTATCCAGGCCCAGAATTTGGGCAAACATACGCCCAAGGGCAGTTGACTTGAACCCATATGCTTTTCGTCCTCGGTCCACGTCTGGAAGCAAAATCCTTATGACAAAGTAAAGACTATCCCCCTAAAAATACAATTAAATGACAATATGAAAATATAAGTAGAATAATAGTATATTTATATGATCAAAACCAGATCAAAACTAAAGCCTCCTAAAACACACGTACCCCCGCCTTTTCCGAATCCAAAGTATTGTGGTGATCTTTAAAATGCTTCCTTAAAAACTCCAGATATCTTTGCAGGCACTTTTTTTTCTTGTCATTAGTATCAGCCAAACTAATCTTTTCCAGCACATCAACCAAGTTTGCAAACGACAAGAAATCACTGATGCGTCCCCCGGAAGCCATTTCAGCTAACAATTAACAAACAAGTCATGTGAATTAAGTTAAGTTATAACTTGACTGAGCCATAACTCAACTTTCAATGCATTTCTACCATCATAATCATACCCACCTTTAAAAATGATGAAACCTCGGCTTTAATCCAGCATGAAACTTCAAAATGCAAGTAAAAAATGCATGAAACTTACATTCCTTCATGCACAAAAAACAACAACAAAAACTTTTAATTTTGGTTTACATACTTTCACCAACAGACTTTATAACACCGGTCGGCTGATTCGGTTTTCCAGTTGCACTCTTTTCATTCTATTTATCTCAAAGTGAGTAAGGTTATCCAAGTTGATAAACTGTTTTGAACAAAAGAATACTCAAAAACTTAAAAAACACGTTGGCAATTTAGCACCAATTTCCGGAAATGTCAGGCATTCACGAAAAACGCAAGTTTGTCTCGGGCCAAGACGAACGACTCGTGTGAGTGTTTTTGTTTTGACTGCGAGTGTAGTCATCTGTTTAGACGACAGCAAAACCAAGCAGTAGCAAAAGTGGCTTTGTTGCACGCTTCGATGTTGGTTACTGCACTGGCATTGACTACTCGTTGAGGAATAAGATTGAAGATATAAGAGTTCTTCGTCGGTTCTCTGTCTGTGTCATGTTACTCTTTCTTCTCTTACGCTTACCTTTAACTTTACAACAATTTTAGGGCTCTGCTTTTTATGATTAAAATTAAAGCTAAAACAATATTTTATTCTGCATGAATCGATGAATGTGATGCAGTAGGAGAATGGCACTTTTTGGCTATGAAGTTATGATACATGCGTATGACGCATATTATATAAAAATACATATAGGTTGTGGTTGTGGCTAATTAACCGAATTAAAGAAAGACGAAAATGATTAAGTATTTGAGATCAATGTCGACATAATGTTAGTATCACTGAAGTTTTCGTGTTCGCAGCCCTGTCGCGCAATTGCCATTTCCTTTGATCTAATTAGTGCGGCCAATCAGGAAGAAGCTCAACGATGGAATTCCGAGGAAGAAGGAAGAAAAGTGGAATCTGGCATTCACAAGTAGTTGATTTCCGGATACGTATAAATGCATTTTTGCGGATCGAAACAGGTTGAAGGTGAAGGTTGGCTTACAGTATCCGGTGCTGTGGGTGCATACATTTTTATGCTGGTTATTATTTTTTAAAATTATTAGTTGATGTGTGCTATTGTGTCTCTATTAATCATGTACTAATCCTGTTTTATGATTGCGGCTGAAGGTCTTCGATTCCTGAACGAAACGACTCAGAGTCAGAATCGTATCCGCCGAAAGCTTCAACGGGCTTGTATAACGAGCTGGAAGAGTCCCCAACAGTGTTTGAATTTATTCCAAGACCCAGTTTATGTTTTGGCGTCCTTGGACTAGCATTGTTTGATAGAGATTTGGGCTTGTCCAAGTCAGCAAAGTGACATTTTGATGTTATAACTATTTCCGGGACTGATTCATACAGGGGAATTACAGGGGTTACTGGTGGATTGGATTCCGAAGAAAGATGTTCTTGATTTTTGTCTATAGCACTATTATTATTTTGTTTATAATCCTCCTCCAACGGTAGTTTAGGTCGAGGTAAAACTAGCGGTACAGGAGCTAAAAGCAGAATGGGTAGTCTAACTTTTTGCTCCTTGATAAAAACTGTTCCAATTTTAATTGGTAGGTGTAATTGGAGAGGATTATAAGGAAAGGAAGTTTGTTCAATGGTCATCTGCAAAGAATTCAGATTCAGGAAATGCAAATTATTTCAACTTGACTCTCCAGACTACTAAAGTATGTAAGTAGTGCACGTACCCTGAGAAAGTACTGAATGCTTATGAAATCATGAACTTGTTTGTCCGTATTCCCATATGTAATCAAACAGTCCTCTGGAATCGTCAAGAAAAAGTTGAACTTTCTCTTTTGCTCATGTTTCCTGCTTTCTCCAGCTACCTTAGAATGGGACTTTGAGTTTGTCGTTACGTGCATCATTTCACTTTTAGTCACCACTCTTCGCCTAATTTTAGAAGCTGTGCTTATTTTCAATTCAATTTCTTGAATCAAGTGCACCTCTACTCCCAACAAAGGTGTTTCTCCTTTGTAGCCATCCTGGAGTACCAGCTCAGTTTTAATTTGCTCCCCTGGTACGAATCCCTGCTTTTTAGTTGAGAAGCTTATAACCACAACTCGACCCGAAGAAGACCAACAAGACTCAAAAACAGCTTCTTTGACAGTTTTGCAGATGGGATGGGATATCTCTGGATATGCATTTAAATTTAGAATCCCTTTTACTGTAAACCCTTTTTCCTGGCGGTAGTCTTTGCCTCCTGTGCGCACCAGTACCTCTAACGAATAGCAAATTGTCAGTTGCTTCATTATCGTACCAGCCTCAATACTTTGTGGGATTCCAGTGGGTAGCTCAAAATCAAACGTAAGAACAGAGCTGCCTTCCGGAAGTGAGTCTAAGTCTAAATGAAAGCATGTGAAAGAAATGCTATAATATTTATGGCTGATGAAAATTAGTCTATAAATTTTTTGCATATACCATAACGGAACACATTCGAAAAGTATTTTCGTTTTTCTTGCACAAATTCAGCTTTTTGCAAACCACACAAGTGAGCGGATCTACTTTTCCATCTTACTGACCCACGTCCTTCAAATTTCAAGTATATTCCTATAAACATTGCACAAAGTAAGATTTACAGCCATCTTTATAGAGTAGTATATTGAAGGTGAAAAATATGCATACCTTCGGTTTTAAGTGGTCTACTTGTCACTAGTAGCAGTTTCCCTGCTACGACTTCACCAGGAAAATATTCTTCCTGATGGAGACAAACTTCAAATAATTGTAACGGTGCCTCGTCTTCAGCCATTTCGGAACTCATTGTAAAAAACTGGCTTGGATTTTTGAAACTGTGGAAAGAGTTGCACAGGCTAAAATCTATAAGCTTTCCAAATTCCAAACCTTTCTGAAAAATTTCTGTTTTCTCGAAATAATTTCCAAACATAGACCAAAGGCCAAACACGCTGCACAACAATATTTTCTGATTCTGTATCATCACCAAAGTTCTTACTCGACTGAAAAGGCTACATATGCAAAAACAACCACAATAATTGTGCCATGAGTGATCATCAAAAGGCCTTGTAAAAACAGTTGTTTCTTCACCCGGATGTTCATTAGAGAATCATATAAAATTGTAGAGCAATTACATGAAACATTTATGCATAACAAAATTTTGCATATCAATCATGCTTTTCGTGTCATACCACAATGTAGTTTTCTCTAATTATAGCTGTCACATTTTATGGCGACGAGTGGAAGCGCAATTTGGAATATTCTAGTTTTATAGTCTGCCGTCATATCACCCAGGGTCTATAGCTCTAGTTATTTTCTAAAGCTGGAATGTGTAGCAAAACTGATGTAGCGGTTGGTATTGGCATGCTCATTGGTACATTATACACAATGGGTCCACATGTTACCATTAATTTCCCGTGGGATTGTTTCCTTTCTTTGATTGACAGATAATATGTGTGGTGTGATGGTGAACTAATGGAGAAGATAATACAAATATGGTGAAAAAGAACACATGAAAATGAAAAAAACTTCCCATAAGCGTTAACAGCGACAATTTTATCACGAATACCAAGTAGAACATACATAAATGCTATTGTGATGTTGACACATTCAAGTTAATTTTGATCGAGCGGTTTTTATAGGTTGGGCTAAATGATCAGTTAATCATCAACAAGCTACGCCTGCTAGTTTCTGCATTAATTACAACATTTCATGTATCTACCATATCATGTTGCAGCAAAATAATAATAGCCAATTGCCATCAAACAAGGTGCAAGACATATTTTGTACAACCATGTTTTGTAGTGAGTAAATAAAGTAAAAACTGTTTATGTAAATCCTGGGCTTGAAACTAAAACGTGATTCTTCATTTTAGTAATAAGGAATACTACCCTGTGTCCTGAGTAATTCCTGATTTACTAAAACCTCTTCAATCTTCTTCAATTTAAATTAACCAAAACTTATGTCAATCATGAAAAATGCACCTGGATATAGTAGTGGACATGATGTTTTTGCTTGAATTGGGATTTGCCATAAAAAATTTAAGAACAGTGAGACAAATTGTAGCAATTTTTTAATTTACAGAATGCCAAATCCTATTAAGTTGATTACATATAAATGCTCGAGTATGATGAAGCATACACAAAATATTTCAAATTAATAAGTATTATATTTTAATTTTAGCATGGTTTAATTGTGCAATTGCCTAGTATGAGCAAATTATGCTATTTATGAACATCCCAGAATCTCAGTACACAGTAGTACTGAGTAGGTACATACTGCTTGTAGGTTTTGGTTCTTAATAATTTGGTAAGCAAACCTCTGCAAATAATGTGTTTCCTTTTGAATTCATAATCATATGATAATCATTCGTATGCGCCTATTGCCAGATTAGCCGCATTCTAGACTTGGTTATTGGTTATTCTACCTTTCTAACGCATACAGTATAGCAAAGATATGTAATCCGTAAATGAGCTCACAATTGTATTGGTAGACTACAAAAAACTATTATTTGGCATTTGATGCATCGAAATTCAAATAATCATTATACTTGTGTTTAGGTGTGTGGTGTAGTTTTTGAATGTTTTGTAGCAGTAGTGTGCAAGGAATCGGAGGAGCGGAACGTACACCATCTTCTTTAAAAATCAATTAGTGTATTTCGCTAAATGTACAATGCTAACACGGACATGCTGTTTGTTACTTTATTTCCTATCATTAGCAATCATTGGTTAGTAGCATAACACAAATTCTAAATCTGTTTTAGTTGTATCATTTTTTATTATTCACGGATAAAACTTAATTTCGATTCATTATCGTTACCGTCCTTAGCATATAGTCAGAAACCCTGGGAAGCTGTGGAAAAAGACAAAAAATGGTGGAAGAAGAGACACCGTGAATTCCTGAACACCACCGCTACTCTAGGAAAGGATATCAAAGTTGTGTTTATTGGTTAGTACCGAAGAGCACCTATTTTAGAATATGAATCAATGCTTATGTCCTAGTCACGTTGGAATAGGAGCTTGTAAGTAGCAGTTCAGTGCCTGTGATATCACCGAAATTTTCAAGTTAAGCTATGACGAATTTTCAATTTGTTAACTCTTGCTAGCTAAGACATGACAGAAACAAATGGAAATATTAATTGTTATGATTGTTTGCTTTCTGTAAATAGGATCGTCGTCCGTTGAGTACTGGCAAAACACAGGAAAGGAGATATGGGACAAGCAGTACTCACCGTTAAAAGCCGTTAACTATGGTATTCGGGGGGATAGGTATCGATTTCAAAAATTTCGATATTACATGGCTGTGTGTCTGTCTTTGTCTGTCTGTGTGTGAACACGATACATGCCAGTTCGTTTTGTCATTGCAAAGGACCATGTTGAGTTTGAGTCAGATCGGTCATCCCCCTGGGGTAATAGGGGGAGGTAACCCCCGGACCCTAAAACTTGTCAGAATCATACCAAATTTGATACACTAATTCAGTGGGCCATGAAAATTAGCTCTATTGATTTTGAGCCTGATTTGTCATCCCCCTGGGATAATAGGATGAGAGGAGTCAATGAATGAAAGAATCACACAGACAGAAATCCAATATAGGCTCAGCTACGTATTTGAAATGATCATTAATCGGTTTATATGTGTTTCATTTTACTCAAAATAAAGTTTAATCTTGACAGATCAGAGAACTTAATTTGGCGGGTAGAGCATGGCGAGTTGGACGGCTTATCCCCAAAGCTGGTAGTGATTTACATAGGTTGTAACAAAGTTCCTCGACCTCCAGAAGACGAATGTGTTCGAGGAATTGATACTGTTATCACAAAAATTCATGAGAAAGTTCCCAACAGTAACCTGCTTTACGTTGCTTTATTTCCACGTGGTGACCGTATTCCAGTCAAGGACCAGTTAATCAAAACGCGGAACATTACGGACACTTTAAAGCCTATTATTGAAGGTGATACTAAGAGAAATGCATACATGCTTGATTTATTTTTTTCGTATGCTCCAGCCTCTTTAGATCGAATTTATGAAGAGTTTTACCGAGAGGATAAGCTACATCAAAACCTCAAGGGTTATGAGATGTGGGCAAATTTGATGAATGATACCTTTAATTCCTTATTGGAAAACTAAAAATCGGATACAATTACGTTTGCGATCATTTATTTGTAATAACATGAAAACATAATCAAATCATCGGAATTGTCCTTTAAAGATATTAAAATTATTAAAAATTGCATTTTGAACTAATATTTGCAACTCTCTTCCTAACGCTGCCGGTGTATCCACAAAGTTCCGGTATTTCCTGGAACGGGTATTTGATACAAATTACCAGGCATATTAACGTACTCGTCAATGTTAACTTCTACACTAGCAATTAAATCATCAAATGCAACGTCCACGTCAATTACATCGAATCTCCATCGCTAAAAATATAGAACATATTATTTGAAATTACAAATTGTTGTCATATTCAAGCTCAAGAAAATCTGCTGAGTTACAGGGTTTGAATCTAATATTTCACCTGAGACGCTCCTGGTGAATGCTGAAATGTGAAAACCTCAGGCCACACAGGATTGTTGTCATCCTGTCGCTTGGACGTTTGTCCACAGGGTAGCCAATCCGAGGATGCTGATGCACAATTAATTTTCACGTATAAATCGCATGCTGAAGTAGAGTCACAACCCGACATTTCGCTACAAGAAGAATCATTTGAATTAATGGAATGAATGACGCGAGCGAGTACTACCAAATTCATTATAATATAGGCAGCATGTAGCATTAAAAATATTTTACGTTGCAAAAAGTGTAAATGTTAAACTATTTTCTTGTTGCGATGCCTCATGAGAATTGTGGTTGATGGCAGCAGTGGATACAAATTTTGCCAATGCGAGGTTCATGAAAAGTATCAAATATATAAAAGAACGAACAAATTTTATAAAAGAAGCCATTGCGTTTGAAATTCTAAAACTAGGGTATACTTAATTGGCAGACCGAGTTGTTAAAATTTTTGCAGGATAACCACACAATACATCACGAAACAAGAAACAAGTTTGGCTATTATTATCACGACATGCACTACGTATACAGTCCGCATGCACAACTCTCGACTCTCTTAATGGTCCGATGATGTTGCGCATTGTGCAGAATAAATTCATTTTAGTTTGTTATCAATTATTTTTTGCGGTGTTTGACCAGCATATCTACAGATTACAGAAACATGCTATTCTTTCAAAAGAAACTGACTACGTAATTACTTGTACATAACATAATAACTATAACATAGCTAGCCAATTTAGTGTAGGTAGTTTGTTCTTTAGGAAAAACCCAGTAACAAAACAGTGATTAATGAAAATAGATTGTGTCCGAATAAGATCTATAACCGATGCATAACCGAGGTATTTTCAACCTTTTCAAGTAGTACAACATGAGTTGTTATTGAACTACTATAATATTTTATATTTTGAAATTATATACACATTAAGTATATACGTTTAAAAACCAAGAAACTTGCACGCAAATACTATGATTCATAGCCTATGAGGATAACACAGCTAAAAACATATTATGATCAAATTCATCTAATCCACTCGCAATATGAAAACAGTATTTGAATAGACAATCTAGGCGAAGGTTTAGTACCCGTATCATAACAATGATAATTCAACAGATATGGACAATTCTGCTTCTGCTTTCAACAATTGGTGGGTAATAAGTTAAAATTGTCAAAAATTGAATTTTGCAAAGTTTTACAAAAACTAACACTATTAAAAAAAATGATATAGCGATCTTTGCAATTAGCCAAAAGCCATGGGAAGCTGTGGAAAAAGACAAAAAATGGTGGAAGAAGAAACACCGTGAATTCCTCAACACTACCGCTACTCTAGGAAAGGATATCAAAGTTGTGTTTATTGGTTAGTACCGAAGAGCACCTATTTTAGAATATGAATCAATGCTTATGTCCTAGTCAGGTTGGAATGGAGTTGAGACTACTAATATCAGTACCTGAGATTTTCAAGTTGTTCACATGCTTGCTAGGACAAATGACAGTAACAAATGGAAATATTAATTGGTTATTGATTGTTTGCCTTTCTGTAATTAGGATCCTCGTCCATTGAATACTGGCAAAGCACAGCAAAGAAGATATGGCAAGAAAAGTATGAAGCGTTAAACGCGGTTAACTACGGACTTCGCGCGGACAGAACTGAGCACCTTTTGTTCAGGTACCTTTAAAAAACTAAATACTTCCCTCTTTGGTTTAAAGATTACCTCGCCTCGTTCCCTTATATAGAATAGAAAATGGCGAATTGGACGGCTTGGACCCAAAGCTGGTGGTGATTTACATAGGTTCCAACAACGTACCCAGATTTCCAGAAGATGAATGCGTTCGGGGGGTGAACGCAGTTGTTGACAAGATTCATGAAAAGCTTCCAAACAGTAACCTGCTCTATGTTGGCTTCTTCCCTCGTGGTGACCGCACTCCAGTCAAGGCTACTTTGACGAAAATTCGAAACATTACGGAGACATTGAAGTCTATGATTGAGGGCAATGGGACTAGGCGGGCCCACTTCTTAGATTTATTTTATTCGTACGCCCCCTCGAGCATGGAGACAATTTTCGACGAATATTACCAAAAGGATAAACTGCATCAAAATTTAAAGGGTTATGAGATGTGGGAAAGACTTATGAACAATGTCTTTCACTCTTTAATGGAAACAAAGTAACCATGTCATGGGATTTTTCTGTTAGCATTAATGATACAATTGGGAAGTTCCATAAATATAATCGGATGAAAATGTCTATCAATTCTTGTCACATCACTCACTGTTCATTCATATCCATAACATATTGACGCATTCAATCTTTTAGATAAAACCACTTACTGATATTTCTGGCATTTAATCATCATCACCCACCTAGTCATGAAAATCATATTCTTGCTCACAGTAAAAAATCCAACAACTCTGTAACAGGCAGGAAAAAACAGTGTCAGCAACCAAAATGAAAGCTTATGCCCTACTATTTGTGCTTACAGGTATGACATTGAGAAAAAAGTAATCATTATTGTGCATAAAAATATTCATGAATACTTTTTCAATTTCTTAGGCGCAGCCCTAGTTTTAACACAAAAACCATGGGAACCAGTGCCGAGAACGGACGCGTATTTTCTTGAGCTTCATGAAAAATTTGTGAACACCAGCGCAACCGAAGGGGACAAAATCAAGATCGTGTTTATAGGTTCGTCTCTAATAATGTCTTGATAGCTATCCAGGTCACGTAAAATTCGACTCGGTAATTAAATATATATTTTTTGACGTAGGAAGTTCGAGTATCGAGTACTGGTCGACTACTGGCAAAGAAATCTGGGACACCAAATATTCCGCTCTTAACGCAGTGAACTACGGTATTAGATCGGACAGAACCGGTAAGGTCCCCCAGGGGGTCCGGATAAAGTATACGGGGCAGCGCCGAAGGCGCTGCAACGTATACTAATCGAAAGCCCTTGACCTGGGGAGTCGAATGACACCAGTCTCGGGTGGCGCAGATAAGGGGTTCGTCCCCCAGGGTAATTTTTAAAGTGCCCCAAAAAGACACTTTTACATGCATTCAGCGTGTCTCACAGTACCCCACATAAACGCGGGAAGGTATCTCCTTCCCTCAGATGACTCAAACTTTAGGATTTAGTTAGGTTAGGTATGTTTAGGTTAGGTTGCAACTGGAGACATACTGCATAAATTTTGTGTTAGTGATCAACGACTGTGGATAAAGCAATAGACGTGGCTACATCACGTTCACTTACGTTTGGTTATAATTTAGGTTCGCGCGATAGCGCGAACCGAGGGGGCCTGGGGGCGAAGCCCCCAGCTAGCGGACGAGCAGGGCCCGAAGGGCTTGTAACGTGGCCCGCGCCCTTTACTGTAACTTGTAATGAACATTTTCTGTTATTTTTATGCCATTTGTTCTCACCGCGTTCGTTTGGGGCAAAGTGAGACAAGTTGAATGCATGCATTTTAAGGCTATTTTAAAATTACCCCTGGGGGATGAACCCCCCATCTGCGCCACCCGAAATTGGTGTCATTCGACTCCCCAGGTCAAGGGCTTTTGATTGATATAGGTTTTGTCCCGAAACTACTTGCCCCGTATACTAAAGTTTTTCCGGGATTTTTAAGAGATTTAATGACTTTCAATTAATTTAATTTTTTATTGTTTTTCCGAGAAAACGTTATTTGGAGAATTTTAAACGGCGAGCTTGATGGCCTGTCGCCAAAGTTGGTTGTCATCTACATTGGATCTAACAACGTCCCATTGTTCACCGAGGAAGAGTGCGTACGCGGAGTTAACGCAGTTATAGACCACCTGCACGAGAAACTTCCAAATACCAACTTGCTCTTTGTGGGATTCTTCCCTCGTGGGGATCGAACGCCTGTGGAAGGCATGTTGCGAAAAATTAGAAATATCTCAGAAACAATTGGTCCCATGATTGATGGAGACGTAAATCGAAAGTCGCATTTTTTGGATTTATTCTGGTCACTGGCCCCCGAGAGCTTGGATAGAATCTACGAGGAATACTACCGCGATGATAAATTGCATCAAAATTTGCTAGGATATCAAAATTGGGATAGATTAATGAATGACACATTTTACGAGTTGATTCGTTAAATAAAATCAATGTCAATTCTGTTTCAATCTTTATTCCCTCATCCATTGAAACGCTTTTCAGACTTTCCATAAGAGCTTACCAATTCAATAACAAAGCAATTATGTTTTTAAATCATCAACATATCATGTGGCATCACATATTATGATTGACTTGTTTTTCGTCAACAACTTTATCTAATCACTTTTGAAATGGGCACGTTTCGCTGAAACAGTACAAACAGTGATCAGTTTCTATTTTCACTTGTTCCTGAACAAAAGCACATTCTCTTGACAAACATTTTTCTTACATTGCATTCAAGATGCATACTTTTAAGCTACCTGTTGGATTGGTCTTAGTAATCTTGGGTAATAGTTGAACATAATTTATTAAGTGTACAAAAGCAATAATTGATTCTTTCCATTATGCCCAAACTTTACATTTTCCAGGAGTTGCATTGTCTCAAAAGCCTTGGGAGCCTACGCCGAGATCGGAAGGTTGGGAAGGAGTATTTACGATAATGCTTATGAATTTGTATCTACATGTATTCAAAAATTCCTGGAAGCGGCATAGCAAAACTGGCGTTATAAAAGTACTTGTTATCTTCAGAAGTACTGCAAACTGGTTCCTGGTTTTTCCTTGTTTGAAAGCTTGGAAGATAACAGCATTTTTGTAACAGTTTTGCTATGCCGCTTCCAAGAAATTTCGAAACTTTGCTCGATGCCAAGGATTTTTTGAATGCACGCAGATACAAATTCATAAGCATTATCATAAATGAAATATTCCTTCGTTAAGATTGGTGGCTGGAGAGACACCAGAACTTTCTAAATATATCTGCATCTGAAGCGGACAGAATCAAAGTTGTCTTCATAGGTAACGGAAAAACTTTTGAAAAAGCTCTATATGTCATGTGCCAAAAGCAAAAATGAATCCGTGCATAGTCACATACGCATATATGATAGTGCAAAAAGTATGGTTGACTTGTCCATTTGGTACAACTAGTTTTGGGGTCTATCTATTGATTCATTTTTGGCAGGGCAATATATATAGCATGCAAAAGCATCCCTGGTACTCTACTGAAGTTGATCTTAATTCATTTAATTACTATTTTTAAAAAATCAAAGGAAGTAGTTCCATCGAAATGTGGAATCAAGCTGGTCGTGAGATATGGGAGGCCAAATATTCGCCAATGTCGGTTAACTATGGAATAGGGGGAGACAGGTAAGGTCAAAGGTCACAGGTCAAAATTTTTTGCCATCTAGTTTTTTTAAATTTTTGCCATCTAGTTTTTTTAAATTTTATTGTTTGAAAAGATGTAATTTGTTGATACACGTTAATGAATTCAATACTCAATAGAACTGAACATGATATCAGGTCCATTTTTTCAATTTGGCTTCGTTTGGACCCATTTTCGATTCTTAATTACTCTATTTGCCATCTCCAATGGTTTTTTGATTGAGAGTTTTAAATTTTATTGTTTGAAAAGATGTAATTTGTTGATACACGTTAATGAATTCAATACTCAATAGAACTGAACATGATATCAGGTCCATTTTTTCAATTTGGCTTCGTTTGGACCCATTTTCGATTCTTCATTACTCTATTTGCCATCTCCAATGGTTTTTTGATTGAGAGTTTTAAATATTATTGTTTGTAAAGACGTAGTTTGTTGATACACGTTAATGAATTCAATACTCAATAGAACTGAACATGATATCAGATCCATTTTTTCAATTTGGCTTCGTTTGGACCCATTTTCGATTCTTAATTACTCTATTTGCCATCCCCAATGGTTTTTTGATTGAGAGTCTTAAATTTTATTGTTTGTAAAGACGTAGTTTGTTGATACACGTTAATGAATTCAATACTCAATAGAACTGAACACACTCTTTGGAGAGTAGCGGACGGCGAGTTAGACGGTTTGGACCCAAAGTTGGTCGTCGTGTACGTTGGATCAAATAACCTTCCTGTTGTGGCAAACAATTCAGAGATTGTAAGAGGTGTAGACGCTGTAGTTACAAAGATTCATGAAAAAGTTCCCAATGCCAATGTTCTACTACTTGGGTTCTTTCCACGTGGCGACGTGAATCCAGTTAATGTCACTCTTCGAAGAACACGTGACATAAGTGTCAATCTTGACAATCTAGTTGATGGGGACACTGAAAGGAGGTCACATTTTCTGGACCTTTTCAACGTGCTAGCACCACCTACGCTGGACAGGATTTATGAAGAGTTTTATCAAGGAGATAAGCTTCACTTGAACACTCTGGGTTATCAACTTTGGGATAGAGAGATGAACACTACTTTTTACTCTCTTCTGAACTAAGTTTGAATCGTGTAAAAATATGGTAATCAATCAATTCTGTCTTCTAATTAATCAAAATGTACACCTAATTGGCAAAAATTGCATTGAATATAAATAAAATACGAACAACGGTTATGCTTTTAGTTTATGGTAATTTATATTGTATCATTCCCTTTCACTACTTAAGCCAAGAGAATCCTAATGATTGCCAATTATCATCAATTTTTTAATGCTTTAAGACGACGCACTGGAATTGTTTGTATTTGTCCCGGCCAAATTTTTACTGCCACTATCAAAATAACTATATGCAAAGGTGAAGGTGCAAACAAAACAAATGATTTTGCAGTGTGCATCGCAGTTTTTTCTTCAGGAAAACTTCAAATGACTTATACTCCATGTTTGGAGAAATGTTTAATGCCTCATATTTTAGTTTGCTATTTCTGTGATGGTTGTTGAAGATGTCTGTTGTCAAACTTTCATGAATCTGAATTCCACCTTATTGTATGCATGACATTCAATTGCAAATTTTTCAGTCAAGTTCTAAAACCTCACGGATTGAAAGCTGGAGACAACTTTTATAGTAGTGGACTACAAACACATTACCTATTAAAATAACATTTTTGCGAAAATAACGTTTTGCGAAATATATATACAGTTTTTTACTAGGCATGGTATAGTATGCTGTGAACAACGAGCAGCGACACAACGAGTATCTCTTTAAATCACTGCGTCCATATCATCTATTGTCCATTTTAATCTCGTCAAAGGATGTTTCGCACTCCACTTTTTAGGCTGGGTCATTATTCATTTTTCTATGTATATTTATGGTAGATCTTTGAAACAAGGATCGATTGCCAAAAAGGCCCACTGAAATTAGTAACCAGGGGCCGATTTTATGGCTCTTTCAAAAAATTGTGGGTGAATGGAAGGTAGTTGAACACAACCTATTTGTAACCAATTTTCACCAATCTGTTGATCCGCTGATTTACGAACAAACAAAATAAGCATAGCGGCTTTGAAGATTTTTTTAAAAACCTGAACCAAGATGTTGTTCTTCCGGGCTTCTGAAGAATTGGGTTTGTAAAATGATTTCTCATGAAACTAGCATATAAAAGCAAAATTTTGCCTGGGTTTACAAGCGCACCGAGAAAGTGCGCCGCCTTCGAAACCCAAAACTTACCCAACATGAAACATGTCTTACCTAACCTCACTTATACTAAAGATATTTACACGGTGGCTAGTTATCGAAACCCCAACCTAACCTAAATCCTACCTAACTTCATTTTTAGTAACGATAACTCAATGGTGGCAAGTTATCAAATGCTCAACCTAACCTGAAACCTACCTAACCTCATTTTTAGTAACGACAATTCAATGGTAGCAAGCTATCCAAACCTTAACCTTACCTAACTTTTAGTAACGATAGCTCAATGGTGGCAAGTTATGGAAACCCCAACCTAACCTAACCTCATTTATACTAAAGATATTTGAACGGTGGCCAGTTATCGAATCCCCAACTTAACCTAAACTAAAACCTACCTAACCTCATTTGTAGTGACGATACTTCAACGGTGGCAAGTTATCGAAACCCCAACCTAAACTAAAAACTACCTAACCTCAGTTGTAGTGACGATAATTCAACGGAGGCAAGTTGTCGAACCCCCAACCTAACCTAACCACATATTTAGAAAAGTAGATTATACGGTGACAAGTTGTCGAAACCTCAACCTAACCTAGACTAAAACCTACCTAACCCCATTTTTAGTAACGATAATTCAACGGTGACAAGTTATCGAAACCCCGACATAACATAAAACCTACATCACCCCATTTTTTTAAAGATGATTCAACGATGGCAAGTTATCAAAACCTCAACCTACCCTAACCTAAAGCCTACCTAACCTCATTTATAGTGACGATACTTCAACGGTGGCAAGTTATCAAAACCTCAACCTACCCTAACCTAAAGCCTACCTAACCTCATTTATAGTGACGATACTTCAACGGTGGCAAGTTATCGAAACCTCAAATTAACCTAACCTAAAACCTACCTAACCTCATTTTTAGTAACGATACTTCAACGGTGGCAAGTTATCGAAACCCCAACCTAACCTAACCTAAACCTACCTAACCTCATTTTTAGTAACGATAATTCAATGGTGGCAAGTTATCGAAACGTTAACCCAACCTCATTTTTTGCGTCGGTAATTCAACGATGGCAAGTTATCAAAACCTCAACTTAACCTAACCAAAAGCCTATCTAACCTCATTTATAGTGACGACACTTCAACGGTAGCAAGTTATCGAAATCCCAACATAACCTAACCTAAAACCTACCTAACCTCATTTTTAGTAAAGGTTATTCAAATGGCAAGTTATCGAAACCTACCTAACCTCATTTTTAGTCAAGATAATTCAACGGTGAGAGTTATCGAAACCCCGACATAACCTAACCCAAAACCTACCTAACCTAATTTTTGGTAAAGACAATGCAACGGTGGCCAGTTATCAAACCTTCAACCTAACCTAACCACATTTGTAATAAAAACCATTCTACGGTGGCAAGTTATCGAAACCCTAACCTAACTGAGAACCTACCCAACCTCATTTATAGTAAAGATAATTCAACGGTGGCCAGCTATCGAACCTTCAACCTAACCTAACCTCATTTTTAATAAAAACAATTCAACGGTGGCAAGTTATCGAAAAACGAACCAACCCTAACCCAAAAACCTACCTAATTTCATTTAAAGAAAAGAAAATTCAACGGTGGCAAGTTATCGAAACCCCAACCAAACCCAACCTTAAAATGTACCCAATCTTAGTTTTAGTAAACGTAATTCAACGGTCGCAGTTATCGAACCTCCAACCTAACCTAACCTAAAACCTACCTAACCTCATTTTTAGTACCGATAATTCAACGGTGGAAAATTATCGAAATCCCGACATAACCTAAAACCTACCTAACCTCATTTTTAGTACCGATAATTCAACGGTGGAAAATTATCGAAATCCCGACATAACCTAAAACCTACAACACCTTATTTTTTGTAAGGATAATTCAACGATGGCAAGTTATCAAAACCCCAATGTAACCTAACCTAAAGCCTACCTAACCTCATTTTTAGTAACGATACTTCAACGGTGGCAAGTTATCGAAACCCCAACCTAACCTAACCTAAAACCTACCTAACCTCATTTTTGGTAACGATAATTCAACGGTGGCAAAGCATGGAAACCCCAACCTAACCTAACCTAACACCTACCTAAACTCATTTTTAGTAACGATACTTCAACGGTGGCAGGTTATCGAAACCCCAACCTAACCTAACCTTAAACCTACCTAACCTCATTTTTAGTAACGATAACTCAACGGTGGCAATTTATCGAAACCCCGACATAACATAAAACCTACATCACCTCATTTTTTTAAAGATGATTCAACGATGGCAAGTTATCAAAACCTCAACCTACCCTAACCTAAAGCCTACCTAACCTCATTTATAGTGACGATACTTCAATGATGGCAAGTTATCAAAACCTCAACCTACCCTAACCTAAAGCCTTCCTAACCTCATTTATAGTGACGATACTTCAACGGTGGCAAGTTATCGAAACCTCAAATTAACCTAACCTAAAACCTACCTAACCTCATTTTTAGTAACGATAATTCAATGGTGGCAAGTTATCGAAACCCCAACCTAACCTAA
The DNA here is from genome assembly GCA_029691765.1 of Entomobrya proxima. Lineage (NCBI taxonomy): Eukaryota > Metazoa > Arthropoda > Collembola > Entomobryomorpha > Entomobryidae > Entomobrya > Entomobrya proxima. The sequence goes on from CM056168.1 coordinate 11,646,846, forward strand.
CCTAAAGCCTACCTTACCTCATTTATAGTGACGATACTTCAACGGTGGCAAGTTATCGAAACCCCAAATTAACCTAACCTAAAACCTACCTAACCTCATTTTTAGTAACGATACTTCAACGGTGGCAGGTTATCGAAACCCCAACCTAACCTAACCTTAAACCTACCTAACCTCATTTTTAGTAACGATAATTCAACGGTGGCAATTTATCGAAACCCCGACATAACATAAAACCTACATCACCCCATTTTTTTAAAGATGATTCAACGATGGCAAGTTATCAAAACCTCAACCTACCCTAACCTAAAGCCTACCTAACCTCATTTATAGTGACGATACTTCAACGGTGGCAAGTTATCAAAACCTCAACCTACCCTAACCTAAAGCCTACCTAACCTCATTTATAGTGACGATACTTCAACGGTGGCAAGTTATCGAAACCTCAAATTAACCTAACCTAAAACCTACCTAACCTCATTTTTAGTAACGATACTTCAACGGTGGCAAGTTATCGAAACCCCAACCTAACCTAACCTAAACCTACCTAACCTCATTTTTAGTAACGATAATTCAATGGTGGCAAGTTATCGAAACGTTAACCCAACCTCATTTTTTGCGTCGGTAATTCAACGATGGCAAGTTATCAAAACCTCAACTTAACCTAACCAAAAGCCTATCTAACCTCATTTATAGTGACGACACTTCAACGGTAGCAAGTTATCGAAATCCCAACATAACCTAACCTAAAACCTACCTAACCTCATTTTAGTAAAGGTTATTCAAATGGCAAGTTATCGAAACCTACCTAACCTCATTTTTAGTCAAGATAATTCAACGGTGAGAGTTATCGAAACCCCGACATAACCTAACCCAAAACCTACCTAACCTAATTTTTGGTAAAGACAATGCAACGGTGGCCAGTTATCAAACCTTCAACCTAACCTAACCACATTTGTAATAAAAACCATTCTACGGTGGCAAGTTATCGAAACCCTAACCTAACTGAGAACCTACCCAACCTCATTTATAGTAAAGATAATTCAACGGTGGCCAGCTATCGAACCTTCAACCTAACCTAACCTCATTTTTAATAAAAACAATTCAATGGTGGCAAGTTATCGAAACGTTAACCCAACCTCATTTTTAGTAACGATTTCCAACGGTGGCACGTTATCGAACCCCCAACCTAACCTAACCTCATTTTTAGTAAAGATGATTAAACATTGGCAAGTTGTCGAAATCTCAACCTAACCTAACCTCATTTGTAGTAATGATGATTATACGGTGGCAAGTTGTCGAAACCTCAACCTAACCTAACCAAAAACCTACCTAACCTCATTTTTAGTAACGATACTTCAACGGTGGCAAGTTGTCGAAACCCCAACCTAACCTAAAACCTACCTAACCTCAGTTTTAGTAACGATAATTCAATGCTGGCAAGTTGTCGAAACGTTAACCCAACCTCATTTTTAGTAACGATAATTCAACGATGGCAGGTTGTCAAAACCCCAACCTAACCTAACCTAAAACCTACCTAACCTCATTTTTAGTAACGACACTTCAACGGTGGCAAGTTATCGAAACCCCAACCTAACCTAAAATAAAACCTACCTAACTTCAATTTTAGTAACGATAATTCAATGGTGGCAAGTTATCGAAACGTTAACCCAACCTCATTTTTAGTAACGATAATTCATCGATGGCAAGTTATCAATCCCCCAATGTAAGCTAACCTAAAGCCTACCTAACCTCATTTATAGTGACGATACTTCAATGGTGGCAAGTTATCGAAACTTTAACCCAACCTCATTTTTAGTAACGATATTTCAACGGTGGCAAGTTATCGAACCCCCAATCTAACCTAACCTCAGTTTTAGTAAAGATGATTAAACATTGGCAAGTTGTCGAAATCTCAACTTAACGTAACCAAAAACCTACCTAACCTCACTATAACTAAAGATATTTCGACAGTGGCAAGTAATCGAAACCCCAAAACAACCTAACCGAAAACCTACCTAACCTCACTATAACTAAAGATATTTCGACAGTGGCAAGTAATCGAAACCCCAACATAACCTAACCTAAAACCAACCTAACCTCATTTTTAATAAAGATTATTCAACGGTGGCAAGTTATCAAAACCCAACCTATTCTATCCGAAAACCTACCTAACCTCATTTTTAGTAACGATAATTAAACGGTGCCAAGTTATCGAAACCCTAACCTAACCTAAAACCTACCTAACCTCATTCTTAGTAAAGATTATTCAACGGTGGCAAGTTATCAAAACCCAACCTAACCTATCCGAAAACCTACCTAACCTCATTTTTAGTAACGATAATTAAACGGTGCCAAGTTATCGAAACCCAGCTTAACCTAACCCCATTTTTAGTAAAGATGATTATTCGGGGGCAGGTTATCGAACCCCCAACCTAACCTAACCGAAAACCTACCCAACCTCATTTTTAATAGCGATAACTCAACGGTGGCAAATTATCGAACCCTCAACCAAACCTAACCTAAAACCTACCTAACCTGATTTTTAGTAAAGATTATTCAAAGGTAGCAAGTTAGCGAAACCCCAAAGTAACTTAAACCGAAAACCTACCTCACTTCACTATAACTAAAGATATTTCGACAGTGGCAAGTAATCGAAACCCCAACATAACCTAACCTAAAACCTACCTAACCTCATTTTTAATAACGATAACTCAACGGTGGCAAGTAATCGAAACCCCAACATAACTTAACCGAAAACCTACCTAACCTCATTTTTTGTAACGATAATTAAACGGTGCCAAGTTATCGAAACACCAACCTAACCTCATTTTTAATAAAGATTATTCAACGGTGGCAAGTTATCAAAACCCAACCTAACCTATCCGAAAACCTACCTAACCTCATTTTTAGTAACGATAATTAAACGGTGCCAAGTTATCGAAACCCCAACCTAACCTAAAACCTACCTAACCTCATTCTTAGTAAAGGTTATTCAACGGTGGCAAGTTATCAAAACCCAACCTAACCTATCCGAAAACCTACCTAACCTCATTTTTAGTAACGATAATTAAACGGTGCCAAGTTATCGAAACCCAACTTAACCTAACCCCATTTTTAGTAAAGATGATTATTCGGGGGCAGGTTATCGAACCCCCAACCTAACCTAACTGAAAACCTACCTAACCTCATTTTTAGTAGCGATAATTAAACGGTGGCAAGTTATCAAAACCCCAACCTAATCTAACCTCATTTGTAGTAACGATAATTAAACGGTGGCAAGTTATCGAACCTAACCTAAAACCTACCTAACCTCATTTTTAATAGCGATAACTCAACGGTGGCAAATTATCGAACCCTCAATCAAACCTAACCTAAAACCTACCTAACCTGATTTTTAGTAAAGATTATTCAAAGGTAGCAAGTTAGCGAAACCCCAAAGTAACTTAAACCGAAAACCTACCTCACTTCACTATAACTAAAGATATTTCGACAGTGGCAAGTAATCGAAACCCCAACATAACCTAACCTAAAACCTACCTAACCTCATTTTTAATAACGATAACTCAACGGTGGCAAGTAATCGAAACCCCAACATAACTTAACCGAAAACCTACCTAACCTCATTTTTTGTAACGATAATTAAACGGTGCCAAGTTATCGAAACACCAACCTAACCTCATTTTTAATAAAGATTATTCAACGGTGGCAAGTTATCAAAACCCAACCTAACCTATCCGAAAACCTACCTAACCTCATTTTTAGTAACGATAATTAAACGGTGCCAAGTTATCGAAACCCCAACCTAACCTAAAACCTACCTAACCTCATTCTTAGTAAAGGTTATTCAACGGTGCCAAGTTATCGAAACCCAACTTAACCTAACCCCATTTTTAGTAAAGATGATTATTCGGGGGCAGGTTATCGAACCCCCAACCTAACCTAACTGAAAACCTACCTAACCTCATTTTTAGTAGCGATAATTAAACGGTGGCAAGTTATCAAAACCCCAACCTAATCTAACCTCATTTGTAGTAACGATAATTAAACGGTGGCAAGTTATCGAACCTAACCTAAAACCTACCTAACCTCATTTTTAATAGCGATAACTCAACGGTGGCAAATTATCGAACCCTCAATCAAACCTAACCTAAAACCTACCTAACCTGATTTTTAGTAAAGATTATTCAAAGGTAGCAAGTTAGCGAAACCCCAAAGTAACTTAAACCGAAAACCTACCTCACTTCACTATAACTAAAGATATTTCGACAGTGGCAAGTAATCGAAACCCCAACATAACCTAACTTAAAACCTACCTAACCTCATTTTTAATAACGATAACTCAACGGTGGCAAGTAATCGAAACCCCAACATAACTTAACCGAAAACCTACCTAACCTCATTTTTTGTAACGATAATTAAACGGTGCCAAGTTATCGAAACACCAACCTAACCTCATTTTTAATAAAGATTATTCAACGGTGGCAAGTTATCAAAACCCAACCTAACCTATCCGAAAACCTACCTAACCTCATTTTTAGTAACGATAATTAAACGGTGCCAAGTTATCGAAACCCAACTTAACCTAACCCCATTTTTAGTAAAGATGATTATTCGGGGGCAGGTTATCGAACCCCCAACCTAACCTAACTGAAAACCTACCTAACCTCATTTTTAGTAGCGATAATTAAACGGTGGCAAGTTATCAAAACCCCAACCTAATCTAACCTCATTTGTAGTAACGATAATTAAACGGTGGCAAGTTATCGAACCTAACCTAAAACCTACCTAACCTCATTTTTAATAACGATAACTCAACGGTGGCAAATTATCGAACCCTCAATGTAACCTAACCTAAAACCTACCTAACCTGATTTTTAGTAAAGATTATTCAAAGGTTGCAAGTTATCGAATCCCCAAAATAACTTAACCGAAAACATCCCTCACGTCACTATAACTAAAGATATTTCGACGGTGGCAAGTAACCGAAACCCCAACATAACTTAACCGAAAACCTACCTAACCTCATTTTTTGTAACGATAATTAAACGGTGCCAAGTTATCGAAACACCAACCTAACCTCATTTTTAATCAAGATTATTCAACGGTGGCAAGTTATCGAAACACCAACCTATTCTATCCGAAAACCTACCTAACCTCATTTTTAGTAACGATAATTAATCGGTGCCAAGTTATCGAAACCCCAACCTAACCTAAAACCTACCTAACCTCATTCTTAGTAAAGATTATTCAACGGTGGCAAGTTATCAAAACCCAACCTAACCTATCCGAAAACCTACCTAACCTCATTTTTAGTAACGATAATTAAACGGTGCCAAGTTATCGAAACCCCAACCTAACCTAAAACCTACCTAACCTCATTCTTAGTAAAGATTATTCAACGGTGGCAAGTTATCAAAACCCAACCTAACCTATCCGAAAACCTACCTAACCTCATTTTTAGTAACGATAATTAAACGGTGCCAAGTTATCGAAACCCCAACCTGACCTAAAACCTACCTAACCTAATTTTTAGTAAAGATTATTCAACGGTGGCAAGTTATCGAACCCCCAACCTAACCTAATTTCATATTTAGTAAAGATGATTATTCGGTTGCAAGATATCGAACCCTCAATCTAACCTAACCTAAAACTTACCTAACCGGATTTTTAACAAAGATTATTCAAAGGTAGCAAGTTATCGAAATCCCAACATAACTTAACCGAAAACCTACCTAACCTCACTATAACTAAAGATATTTCGACAGTGGCAAGTAATCGAAACCCCAACATAACCTAACCAAAAACCTACCTAACCTCACTATAACTAAAGATATTTCGACAGTGGCAAGTAATCGAAACCCCAACATAACCTAACCTAAAACCTACCTAACCTCATTTTTAATAACGATAACTCAACGGTGGCAAATTATCGAACCCTCAATCTAACCTAACCTAAAACCTACCTAACCTGATTTTTAGTAAAGATTATTCAAAGGTAGCAAGTTATCGAAACCCCACAATAACTTAACCGAAAACCTACCTCACTTCACTATAACTAAAGATATTTCGACGGTAGCAAGTAATCGAAACCCCAACATAACTTAACCGAAAACCTACCTAACCTCATTTTTTGTAACGATAATTAAACGGTGCCAAATTATCGAAACACCAACCTAACCTCATTTTTAATAAAGATTATTCAACGGTGGCAAGTTACCAAAACCCCAAACTAACCTAATAGAAAACCTACCTAACCTCATTTTTAGTAACGATAATTAAACGGTGCCAAGTTATCGAAACCCCAACCTAACCTAAAACCTACCTAACCTCATTCTTAGTAAAGGTTATTCAACGGTGGCAAGTTATCAAAACCCAACCTAACCTATCCGAAAACCTACCTAACCTCATTTTTAGTAACGATAATTAAACGGTGCCAAGTTATCGAAACCCAACTTAACCTAACCCCATTTTTAGTAAAGATGATTATTCGGGGGCAGGTTATCGAACCCCCAACCTAACCTAACTGAAAACCTACCTAACCTCATTTTTAGTAGCGATAATTAAACGGTGGCAAGTTATCAAAACCCCAACCTAATCTAACCTCATTTGTAGTAACGATAATTAAACGGTGGCAAGTTATCGAACCTAACCTAAAACCTACCTAACCTCATTTTTAATAACGATAACTCAACGGTGGCAAGTAATCGAAACCCCACAATAACTTAACCGAAAACCTACCTCACTTCACTATAACTAAAGATATTTCGACGGTAGCAAGTAATCGAAACCCCAACATAACTTAACCGAAAACCTACCTAACCTCATTTTTTGTAACGATAATTAAACGGTGCCAAGTTATCGAAACACCAACCTAACCTCATTTTTAATAAAGATTATTCAACGGTGGCAAGTTATCAAAACCCAACCTAACCTATCCGAAAACCTACCTAACCTCATTTTTAGTAACGATAATTAAACGGTGCCAAGTTATCGAAACCCCAACCTAACCTAAAACCTACCTAACCTCATTCTTAGTAAAGGTTATTCAACGGTGGCAAGTTATCAAAACCCAACCTAACCTATCCGAAAACCTACCTAACCTCATTTTTAGTAACGATAATTAAACGGTGCCAAGTTATCGAAACCCAACTTAACCTAACCCCATTTTTAGTAAAGATGATTATTCGGGGGCAGGTTATCGAACCCCCAACCTAACCTAACTGAAAACCTACCTAACCTCATTTTTAGTAGCGATAATTAAACGGTGGCAAGTTATCAAAACCCCAACCTAATCTAACCTCATTTGTAGTAACGATAATTAAACGGTGGCAAGTTATCGAACCTAACCTAAAACCTACCTAACCTCATTTTTAATAACGATAACTCAACGGTGGCAAATTATCGAACCCTCAATGTAACCTAACCTAAAACCTACCTAACCTGATTTTTAGTAAAGATTATTCAAAGGTTGCAAGTTATCGAATCCCCAAAATAACTTAACCGAAAACATCCCTCACGTCACTATAACTAAAGATATTTCGACGGTGGCAAGTAACCGAAACCCCAACATAACTTAACCGAAAACCTACCTAACCTCATTTTTTGTAACGATAATTAAACGGTGCCAAGTTATCGAAACACCAACCTAACCTCATTTTTAATCAAGATTATTCAACGGTGGCAAGTTATCGAAACACCAACCTATTCTATCCGAAAACCTACCTAACCTCATTTTTAGTAACGATAATTAATCGGTGCCAAGTTATCGAAACCCCAACCTAACCTAAAACCTACCTAACCTCATTCTTAGTAAAGATTATTCAACGGTGGCAAGTTATCAAAACCCAACCTAACCTATCCGAAAACCTACCTAACCTCATTTTTAGTAACGATAATTAAACGGTGCCAAGTTATCGAAACCCCAACCTAACCTAAAACCTACCTAACCTCATTCTTAGTAAAGATTATTCAACGGTGGCAAGTTATCAAAACCCAACCTAACCTATCCGAAAACCTACCTAACCTCATTTTTAGTAACGATAATTAAACGGTGCCAAGTTATCGAAACCCCAACCTGACCTAAAACCTACCTAACCTAATTTTTAGTAAAGATTATTCAACGGTGGCAAGTTATCGAACCCCCAACCTAACCTAATTTCATATTTAGTAAAGATGATTATTCGGTTGCAAGATATCGAACCCTCAATCTAACCTAACCTAAAACTTACCTAACCGGATTTTTAACAAAGATTATTCAAAGGTAGCAAGTTATCGAAATCCCAACATAACTTAACCGAAAACCTACCTAACCTCACTATAACTAAAGATATTTCGACAGTGGCAAGTAATCGAAACCCCAACATAACCTAACCAAAAACCTACCTAACCTCACTATAACTAAAGATATTTCGACAGTGGCAAGTAATCGAAACCCCAACATAACCTAACCTAAAACCTACCTAACCTCATTTTTAATAACGATAACTCAACGGTGGCAAATTATCGAACCCTCAATCTAACCTAACCTAAAACCTACCTAACCTGATTTTTAGTAAAGATTATTCAAAGGTAGCAAGTTATCGAAACCCCACAATAACTTAACCGAAAACCTACCTCACTTCACTATAACTAAAGATATTTCGACGGTAGCAAGTAATCGAAACCCCAACATAACTTAACCGAAAACCTACCTAACCTCATTTTTTGTAACGATAATTAAACGGTGCCAAATTATCGAAACACCAACCTAACCTCATTTTTAATAAAGATTATTCAACGGTGGCAAGTTACCAAAACCCCAAACTAACCTAATAGAAAACCTACCTAACCTCATTTTTAGTAAAAATTGTTCAACGGTGGCAAGTTATCAAAACCCAACTTAACCTAACCCCATTTTTAGTAAAGATGATTATTCGGGGGCAGGTTATCGAACCCCCAACCTAACCTAACCGAAAACCTACCTAACCTCATTTTTAGTAGCGATAATTAAACGGTGGCAAGTTATCAAAACCCCAACCTAATCCAACCTCATTTGTGGTAACGATAATTCAACGGTGGCAAGTTATCCAATCCTCAACCTAACTTAACCTCATTTGTAGTAACGATAATTAAACGGTGGCAAGTTATCGAACCCCCAACCTAACCTAACCTCATTTGTGGTAACGATATTTCAACGGTGACAAGTTATCGAAACCCCAACCTAACCTTAATCCTACCTAACCTCATTTTTACTAAAGATATTTCAAATCTAGTCTACGCTCCTGCATTCTTGAAATGGGATACACGCTAGCAACCCAAATGTTGCTGTGACGTGTAAGCAAGTGACGATTACCAAGTACCTTGATAATCGTCGTCGTAGAAGGTCAAGAAGCGACAAACGTAACACCTATAGCCGTATATGCAAGTCGTTACTGGTACTGCTAGACGTTTTATGCATCAGGTAGTTGTGGAAAAACCTAGTGTAGTTCCTGATCTCCGCGTTATTAATGTACCGGTTTTGATCAGTAATCAATAAGGATTCATAGAAGCCCGTAACTGTTCACGCAACTTGGTAATGGTTTTGATATATTTCGAATCCTCTTGAAAACTCCTTTTGGATCCTTTCGACATCTCAAGAAAACTTGGGTCTCGACTTGGCCGTGAAAATTCTTTGACATATTTCAGTGTCATTTTGGCATCTTCAACTTGAAAGGCTCACGGCACGATTTGTGCTGTATGTTGAAATAAAAGAACAAACCTGACACTCCCGGATTAACCGTAGAGGTGTTCAGTTTAGCGGAACTTTCAACCACAGATCTTGGGCGACGTTTTGCACCTTTGCCAGACCCGAACCACCACGGCCGCTAGGGCCTGGTTTAACCGTAGGTCGGGAAGGCCCTAAACCCAAAGCATACGGCAAGTCGGAATCCGAATCTGAAGGATGAGGAAATGCAGCGCTTTTTGCGTGAAGCCATAATTTCCAGGTAGTTTCTGCACACTCCGTCTCAGAAATAGTTGATCCCAGGTTCAAATCTCTCTTTCCACTCCTTTACGAACAAAGGTCCTTTTCCTTTATTCTGTTCTGCTGACACTTCCTAGTATTCCTTGCCTTTTCCTATGTTTCTTTCCAGAGAGATGGTTTCCGCTTGCCTGGCATGGATTTAATGAAAGGTAGAGAGAAGGAACAGATTTTTCTCTGCAGGAAATGCCATACACTCCTGATAGCTGGACATTTTCCTGGCATAGCATAGCTTCCAATAGCAAGCAGCGTCAAGTACCTGCGGGTGATCTTGTTCCCTGTGCTAAATTGCATTAAAAATTTTGAAAGCATTTAACAGTGCAAAAAGGCACCCGGACTTACCCCAGTAAAGCAAACATTAATACGGAATATGACCTTCTTTGCTTGCCTCCAAACGCATAGCAATACGCAGCTCTATGCAGAGAAAAGTACCTGGGGGTCTCTCTGTCCACAGCGATATATTTTATTCAACCATTTTGGCATTTTCCGTTGCAGAAAGGAAAAGTAATGTAGCTCCGCCTCTTTTTTTAAAGCAGAAAAGTCTCCCTACATTACCCTAGTAAAGCAAGCAGTTGGAAAAAACTTTTCCTTGCTTGTATGCAAAGTTTGCATTGCAAACGTATAGCAGTGCAGAGCCTAAGCAGGGAAAAGTACCTTGGGGTGCTCACCGTCCGCAATGCTAAATTTTTCGTCTTTAAAAGCACGGGATACGATACTTCAAAAAGAAGCAACTACCCGAAAAATGTGCTGCAATTTTTTGTCTTTCACGTCTGAACTCGGTCCGCGAGTATAAAAAGGGACCGCAGCTCTCAAAAGGCCATCAGTATCTTGGAAATATTAGGCCAAATTTTCCAATCCAAGAGACAGGTCCCAGGATAAGGACCTTCAGCCCTGCAGCCCCCATGGACCAGCCTAGGAGGATTGAGAGGGAGGTCTCCACGGAGACCAGACCTGACGGCACCACCACCACCACCGTGAGGAGGAATATGGTCAGTTCGTGGGGAAGTACGACCACCACCACGCCAGCAAGGAAGATGGCCAGATCGTGGGGAAGTACGACCACCACCACCCCAGCAAGGAAGGTGGCCAGTTTGTGAGGAAGGACGACCACCAGGACAAGAGGACCATCCAGCCCCTGCCCGTGGACGCCGTCGTTATCGTCCAGGAAGACGGCAGAGGGAACGCCAACGCCAGGACCAAAGGCATCCTTACCATCGCGACTCCCGGGATTGCAACGGACGAGGTAGATATTGGGAAGGTAAGTAGATATTTTTGACTTTTTGAAAATCGATTTTCTTTGGAGTTTATTTATGCTCTTTGCAATAATTGCAGTAATAAAAATAAGTATTCCAATTTTTTTCAATTTTAAGGAGCCGACCCACAAGGAAGGATGTCGGGACCATACTGGCCCAGGGGGCCTAATGCAGCACATGGAAGGATGCCGAGACCTCAAAGGCCAGAGAGGCTTGACGAAGCCCAAGGATACGGCCCATCCGGACAATGGCAGTGGAGACGTCCACGAACAGAGCCACAAAGAACAGCAGCCCCAAGACCTCAACGCTCAAGACAAGCTGAGCCACCAGCAGCTCGACGACCAGCAGCGGGACCACCTCCACCATCGCCTCCGCCAGCAGAACGTGACCTGCAACGATCACCTCTAGGACCTCGACGTCCATCACCCCCAGCTCCACAACAACCACGCCCGGAGACACCACCGCTTCTCCAACCGTCCCGAGCAAAATGCCGTCTCTCCTAGTCGGAATGCTGCACGGATTGCAGCTGCCAGAGCGAGACTAATGCGAGTCAACCGGCCAATATTTTTTGAAGATTATCCCGATTAGTTTTTTTACTTTTGTTCCGGTTAGGAATTTTTGTAAAATATTTTTTTAAATACCATTTTTCATTCATTTTAACCTTGTATAGTGTTTTCATTGTTTGCCTGTTAACTAGTTAACTAATCAGAATTGTTGCATAAATAAACTTTGTAAACTTTACTATAACACTACAAATTTAAAAGCTGCTGTTTGTTGTGAAGAATTATTGTTGATCATATTTATGTTCAAAGTTTCTGCATAGCTTTGCTTGGCTCTAGAGAGTAACACTTGCCTAGCAATGCATAATGCATGCGCAAACTCTCCTCTTTCATTATTTCGGAAAGCTAAAGTACATTTTCTTAACCAAACACTCCTTTACATTGCCAAAACTGGACTGCCAATTGCCAAAGTCTCAACCAGTCTCTCCCCTCTCAATTTTTTTCCTACTTTTATTAACAAAATGCTGTTGCAAAATAAATTGGTCTTGCTGGTTCCAATCTGATTTTATTTGAGTTTATTTAATTTCTTCATGCAGGAAACATACAAAATCAAGAAAAACAGATCAGCATAAAGTCCATCTCATTCTAAAGCACTTTTCCCGCACTTTCTTGTATTGAATTGGTCGTAAAGTCTAATCCATTTGTTTGCCACTGTTTACAATGCAAAAGGAACAACAAGAGTAAAGATTTAAATGCTAAATCAAAACCTAATAAATGAATGAACTACACTATACCCCATTTGTTCCCATATAAAACGGGACATCCTCCGTGCAATGTGAGCAAATTCCTGTCTCCTGCTAGTTTCATGTTGTACCAGATTATTGCGGAACCCTTAACAGCTTTAGCAGCAATGCCCAATCTAGGAAATGCTGTACCACCACCCAACTCCACGTCAGAGAGCTAAAAATTAAAATGTTTCAGAAACCCGACATTCAATTGGCTCTTGCGAAATTTCTGCAAAATTACTGTTGGCTTGAGGAGTATTCTGTAATTAGGTCTCACAGGAGTGTATTTCGCGCAAAACAGGACAAATTCTTTGGTACTGTGCTACGATTGGCTGCACAAATTCATCACTTTTGCTATACGGGTAATCGGGTGCAGCAGCATATCAACCCTACAGCACGCATTTATACATAAACATTTCTTCTTCATAAAATGAATGCAAAACTAAACTTAAAACTGATTATTAAGTATCGCTCAGGTACTTGATAGTTTTTTATTCCGACCGTCCGTCCGGCCGGCCGCCCGTATTGGTTTGTTTTTTAATAATTGTATGTGCTCTGGGTTTGTTCAGTATTGATGTATGTTATGTGCTGTAGGGTGACGATGGATCTGCCGTGATGCATGCCGTACGGTCTGGGGTAATATGCGAATGCAAAAAATTTGTCCTGTTTTGCGCGAAATACACTCCTGTGAGACCTAATTACAGAATACTCCTCAAGCCAACTAGTAATTTAAACATACGTAGAACATTATTGTTGCAACACGATCTCCCCTGCGGTCAAATTCTGCTTGGTTGGCTTTGTCGCGAATCACCTAAACGAATATTTGAATGATTGAAAGATAATTTTGGGAATAGAAAGCCAGATTTTTAAAAAGTCACAATATACCCCTGGATGCAACAAAGTATCCATGTGTGGTACATAATATCCTCCCACAGATCCATAGCATGATACTTGCAAGTCCTCTGCTGCGTTTTTAGTCGCACACTGAAGCCCTGTTGCCCTACTCACGGCGCGTGGAATTTTCCCAAGTAAATTGTCCCTTTGATTTAGATCATCAAGCCATGTTACCGAAGAAATTCGAACGTCTGATACTAGCCTGGCGCTAGCATTAAAGCCCTGAACTGTAGATCGTTTCAAATGGGGAAAGGATGTATTCTTTATATGATTTATCACTTTTTCCGAGACCAAATCATACACTTGAAATACTGGTGGATTCTCGTAGTATAGTTCAACCTTTAGTGGACTAATAACATTAAACGGGGAATTGGCCCGTGAGTACCAGCACCGCAAATTTTTGGTTTTATCTGGGGACAATAGCTGATCACCCCTACACAAGGCATTAAAATTGTGAATGTCGTACACAGAGTCGTATTCATATCCCAATGGATGTTCCAAAAGTGCAGGTTTGACAAAAAGTTTGGGAACATTGGAATAGTTGGAGTTTACCAAGTTGGTAAACAGATTTGTTGGTGTGACCCTGAATTTCAGAAGCTCGCTATTGTGCTGCAATGAGAAGAGATGTAATTGTTTTTCAAAAGTTTTTCTACCTCTATATATAACAATAATTGCTTGCATTACTAAATTCCTAGTCATGAGTAAGTGTCCTTTTGCAATATCCTCTGGAAGGGATTCGTCTCCCCGAAGTGACTTTAGGTATGCATAATACATCCACTCCATTCCTGTTGCATATTTTTTCTGGTTGACTGCATGCACTCCAACAAATAACATATCGGCTGCATGAAGGCCACAATTTGTTTTCGTATCAATAAGTACTCCATCGCTCATCTGATGATACATTTTCATAATATCATTTCTTAAACATAGATTTCAGAATGGAACTTTACGTTCTTTTCTATTACTTTATGGGTTGGCAACTGGTAAGTTTCCTGCAGACGCAATAAGCCTTCTGCAGCGCCAGTGACGTCTGTAAGTGTTGGGAAACCCATGGTACTTGACATTATGCTGAAATAATCTCTTGTATCTGTAAGTTGTGTTAGTAAAGTATAATATTATGTGGTTAAATGCTTTTACTTCATGAATGATAAGAGATACATAATTAATGTAAACCTGTGTGGTGGTTAATATCTTCTATGTTTGCTCTAACGCCTGCTAGATCGCTCGCATATCTTCGAAATAGTTTGAAAGCCAAGAGGGGGTTTGCGGAGATTTCCTCAACAAATACCTGCAAATCTTCCTCGTTCGTTACAATTGGGATATCAGTCTCTTCAATGACCACACCACGGAGTTGCGGGTATTTTTTAATGATAGGTTTAATACTTTCAGTGTAATCATCGAGGTAGCTAGAAAATTTATAATCAATATTACTATCATTTTTTAGTTTTACCTAAATTGAGTTTAGTAATAGTATTTCTAGCCACTTGTAAATTACTAAGTAATTAGTTCCACAGTGTCCGATAACTTTTTCCTGTAGTTGGCCAATTTTTCCACAATATTTTGCTCTTGTTTTGCCAATTTTTGCACTCCAATCATAGATGAATAGTAATCATCATTTGAACTTGTGACTAAGGGAGGATTTAGAATCGCAAATATTGTTGATATTGTCACGAATGAATATAATTGTAGCTTTGATTTCATATTGGCTTCAAAATATTTTAATTTATTTCTTAGTTTTGATAAGCACGGCTTCTGATGAAACACAAAGAACTCTCTGTCCTGTCGTGACAAATATCTACTGGATATCTACTACAAGTAGGCATAATTGGTCATTATACTTTCATTTAGTTCTTTGACATATGTGATTGTAAATCATAAGGATAAAATGCTTGCAGTTTTTACATCCATTGTTAAATTCGAAAAATGCAGATCATGGCTTGGCAGATAATTGACAAGTACACTTAAGCAAATAATCGTGCAGCTGTTGTACATATATTTATTCGCGTTCTAGTTTCATTTCAGAGGATCCAATAAAAATACAGTTCTAAAAGTTTCAGCAACTTTTAATTTTAAATCACACTAAATTAATAATATCGTGTCATTTTAAATCTACACGTAAGTGTGCACATTTTACTTCAAGGTCAATTCCTCTAGCAATTTGAGGGTGGATACTTTTTATCTTGGAAATGAGGAAGCTAGCAATCAAAAATGAGTAATGAAAGATAAAAGGCATATTTAATCCCATTTAAATCTTGTATTAGGCATTCTGTAAAATAAACTCTCATATCGAGACAAGAGCATAAAATATAAACGGAAGCTTGTTCATGAGTCGTAGATTGGAGTCATATAATTGTACCACAAATAATAGGAAACTGAATAATACTGAAACGGTACGCCATAAGCAGATTGTAATTTACACAGTTTTCTTTTCTATGCTTATTTAGTACGATCAAGGCAATGATTGATTACATGATTGAGTGAAGCATCCGTTGTGGCGAAACACCTTTGCATCCTCTGCGCGCGCATGACTTGGATGGTGACTCATCAAGTGTGAACTCATACAACTTACCTAGTATTTCTATACATAATTTGGGTAAGAAAGCTAAATATATAAGCTGTTTATTACTGGGAGGGAAGTAGTGAGCCGGAATTGGCGTTACAGGATGCAAATTAAATATTATAGACCTTTTGCAACTTTAATCAACAGAAAAATCTTGCCTTATTATGCAGCATGTGTGTCTTTGAATATCTCGGATCCTTACAAACAGC
>CM056168.1:11663143-11721885 GCA_029691765.1 Entomobrya proxima
GCATTAATATTTATGTACCTTGAACTTCTCATGGCATCAGTAACTTACAAAGCAATTTACAGTATTAAAAGATCTTTTACACATTGACAGCTTGGAAGATGGCTGTGAAATGTTTTAAATGCAGTAGTCAAATAGTTAAAGAAAACCAATAGCCAACACCCTTTCAGCCAATATCTATAAAATAACCATGTTATTGGAATATCTGCTCATCAGTTTCAAATTATATTTTGCATAGAACAGAAGCAAAGAATTGTTTGTAGTAGACATGGATCGTGTGGTCACGTTCTTTTGTTTCTTTGCAGCTTTGGTTGCATTTTCCCAATCTTTAGATCCCAATGATTTCCAAGAAGGAGCATGTGTGCAGTACAAGCCTCAACAAAACTTTAATACAACATGGGTGAGTTTCAAATTTATCCATTTCTCTCAATCAATCTCTCCGTAAATGCAAAAAGCAGTTATAAGTTGCAATGTGATATTTTTCCATTGTGTTATAGTTGGCAAATACCGTTCTACCATACATTTCTGGTGGTAATCGATACCATCTCTATCGTCTAGCGTCCGGACACCCTCAAATTGCAAATATGCGAGAATTTGAATTCAATTATGAATCCTGCCTTCAAACATACGTGAACACAACTACTGGAGTTGGTTTAGCATATGGCTTTGGCGTTGGCATCATTGCTAACTTTGACGTGAGATATACTGACCATAAGGGTGTCTTCGACTTTGTGCCACTTCCCACTCCTGGCATGGATGACATTTCCAGGCAATACGTCACTCTCACAGACAACAAGAGCTTTGTTTTCTTTGCAAATTGTTGGATGGGATCCAACCAAAGAGGATGGACTCTCATGTCACTAACACCTACGTTGGACACCAAAACCCAGCGATTGATTGAGGACCACGCTAAATCTCTTGGATTTGACAGAAATCAGTTTGTATTTCTGCGTTACAACAGTTGTAGCGTGAGTAGCCCAGTTCCTGGAAGTTCAAGTAATGATCCAGCGTTTAATGGAAGAAAAACGTCAGTTGCTAGTTTGCAGGCAGAGAGAATGATGAGAAGAGGAAGGAATTCGCGATCTTAGAATACATAATTACATAACATTTTATAACATTTTAAAAGTAACCATTTTACCAAAAGTACATTAAAAGAAACAGACTGAATAAAAGCTTTGTGATAATTAAACAAATACGAAATTCACAAATTCCGTTATTTGGAATAATTCATTCATTAAAGTTCAAGATGAAATTATCATACTACAAATTAGTATTTTGAGAAAAATTCATTATTTTTCACAAGCTTGTTCTAATGGAAAAACCTCAAAAAAGAACAAAAGCAGACAGCAGAGTAAGCAAAGAAAATAAAGCAATAGCAAATGCCGTAATTAAGAATCGGAGATTAGAACCCCGGGGCGGGGCCTTCGGCCCGTAAATAAACGGATTTTAACTAATGGACATAATATTTGTAATCCTGGTCAAAAATGGAACTAAAATCATGTGTAACACATGATATATCCATTAATTTGGAAAATTTAACAGTTAAGGGCCCAAACCAGGACCTAAATAGTTAAATTTTAACTAATGGACATCAAATTTGTAATCGTGGTCAAAAACGGACCTAAAATCATGTGTCACACATGATATATCCATTAATTTGGAAAATTTAACAATTAAGGGCCCAAATCAGGACCTTAATAGTTAAATTTTAACTAATGGACATCAAATTTGTAATCCTGGTCAAAAACGGATCTAAAATCATGTGTCACACATGATATATCCATTAATTTGAAAAATTTAACGATTAAGGGCCCAAATCAGGGCCTAAATAGTTAAATTTTAACTAATGGATATCATATTTGTAATCCTGGTCAAAAACGGACCTATAATCATGTGTCACACAAGATATACCCATTAAATTAGCGGATTCGAAAATTAAGGCCCTGATTTCAGGGCCTAAATAGTTAAATTTTAACAAACCAACCTTGGATTCGTAATCCTGGTCAAAAATGGACCTATAATCATGTGTCACACAGCATGGATGCATTAAATTTGCAGATTCGAAAATTAAGGCCCTGATTTCAGGACCTAAATAGTTAAATTTTAACAAACAAATCGTGGATTCGTAATCCTGGTCAAAAATGGACCTATAATCATGTGCCGCACAGCATGGATGCATTAAATTTGCAGATTCAAAAATTAAGGCCCTGATTTCAGGACCTTACAATCCGAATTTTAACAAACGGACTGTGGATTCGTAATCCTGGTCAAAAATGGACCTAAAATCATGTGCCGCATGATATAGGTCCTATTTAAAAATGTTTGACCGTTGGTGACCTCTGACCTTTGGAGTTGACCTATTGACCTGAAATTCATAAGGGTTCTGTCGGAGGTCCACCTGAGTCTGTATATAAAATTTGGTTGGAATTGGATCAGCCATTTCGGAGAAAAATTGGCTAACACGGACGGCCGGACGGCCGGACGGCCACACGGCCGGAATAGGAAATTAGAAAGAATCTCCGATTCTTAATAAAGTGATCCATTTATCATTGACTCTACTCCTTTTCATATTCCTTCTTGCGAAAATGAATGCTTTGTTGCACTTCATCTTGGCTTGGCCGCTTGTCAAACCTCAAACTACTAAAATAACCATTTCTCCACTACCACACACCACCATCACACGAACAGCCCTCGTTTTTCTTCTCTTTTGGAAAATGTTCCCTTTCTCTTGACAGTGGCCGATTAGTTGAGGAGAATTTATGTCTGCCATCATCATCATCAAAGACAAAAACCTGGATTTATATGGAATATATATGTTCCTTTCCATTTCTACTTTTACTCAACTACCACGCATTTTTCTTTGTAAGAAGACGTAAATCTTATCAAAGTACAACATCACACCACATCAAATATCTCTCTCCTTTTCCTTCCTTTTTCCTCTGCCGTTTCAAATTGTACAAACTTATATGTTATACATCTCTCTTTTTATAGTTTGGTTAAAGTTTCATTTCTTCCAGCGTGTTTATAAACTCTATATAAGACGTCGTCGATAATGAACTGGTAACAAACTAACGAGCAAAGCAATGTACATAACCGCCGACGACCCAAAAGAACCTCATAAAATTTACACACGTACGTACAAGCAGTCGTCATTTTTCATTTTTCTCCCTTTTCCTCTCTTCAATTTTAACCAAGTTAATTTCAGTTATACCATCACTGCAAACCCACTCTGTTCACGTTTACTTGTCAAAGCTATACACGTGTATATAACTTTTTATTTTCGAAAAATGCGTGCGCGCATTTTGCCCTTCAATTCTCAGTCCGAGTAATGGATTCTTCCTCTCCTTTTTGAAAGCTTACATCCCATCAGCGTCAAACTCAAAGTGAAGCAAGGGCACACACGCATGTAGATACATTAGTTATAACAACAGCAGCAGCGTCATTTTTATTAATCATAATCGGGGAAAAGAGTGAACCAGCTAGGGTCATTTTTTCATATAGGCGCAATACCCTACAACTGGAACTCGACTAATGGGAAAAGCAAAAAAACGGAAAACGAAAGTAATATTTCATGCATCGCCCTGTGTATGTATTTTATTTTTACGTTGCGTCTAATAATACCTGTCAAAAAGGCAGTCGAAAAGTTGGAAACCAAAATAAAAAAGGAATGTAATATATTGCCCATATTTTTTGTTTTGGAACCACCCACCTATCGGACGCATATGATGACATATTACCAGAGCTTTTCCGTCCGCCTGTAGATGGATAAAAATGTACTTGATGAAGATCACCATCAACGCGGTCATCATCAACACAAAACTGCACTGCCAACATCAACATAAAAAGCCGTGTCGTGATGATGAGAAAACGAATGAACTATCCACGCCCAATCATTTTTCACTCTGATGGACCCTATCCCCCTCAGTTCAGATATACTAACTATTGAGCAACGTTCTTTGTATATAAAGACCATGAAATGCCAAGAATGGTATATCGGCGAATATGGGAAAGATGGTTTTGGTTCTATATTGCAGTTACCGAGACAAATATTTTGTGTCTTTTGCCTGCAATTTGTAACAAAAAAAGTTCTATAAAAATGACTGAAGCTCTTTAAAAGATGGAATAAAAACTTTTAAATATATCTTTAAAAATATACCTTTGTTAAAAACAAAAGCTGTCTCAAGATGAAAAAGAACGTGGTTAGTATAGTGGCAAGTGAATCATCACTAAAACAAGGAGCAGAAAGCCAGGCAGTCATTTTGGAAACTGACAAGTTGATTATTTTAAGGGATGATCAAGGTTTGTACGGTGACGCGGCACCTTCCAAAGCTGCGCCAGTGTACCTGCAAGAGCTTTTGAGTAGCCCCTTTCTGGACTTTAAAAAGGACGAGGATTCCTCAACTAGCCTTACCGAAACTTTTGATTCCACTTGTTCCAGAACGTATGATGAACTGATAGCATGGAGAAAGCGAGTACAAGAGGAAGAGCGTCTCAGCTTAATGTACAAACTAAATCGGACATTCTCTTTGAGATTCGATAATCGCGCTTGGCTTCACCCTCATGGCACTACAAACTTTGACTACAAAGGTATTCCGGAAGATAAGAAAGAGAAAGTGGAAGATTTCAAGAGTCGAGTCCGTAAAGAAAACTATGCATACCTCGGCAGTCATCCGGAAATACAGGCGATTATTTCCTTGGCCATCAAAAAACTCCTCAATGTACTACCTGATGATCCAGTGAAATTTATAACAGAATTCTTCACGATGAGGATGGGCAATATGAATGAATTTCAGCGCAGTGTGGATGCGGAAGTTAGGAAAATTAGCCAATATCATGTAAACAAGATGAAGGCTGCTGGTAAAATTACTGTAAAGCCCAGTGCGTCAATTCGTTCTGAGATTTCTGATACCTGGAAACCTGAACAGGATGCAAATTATTCCAAGAAACTGACCATAGAAGCAATGGCTCAAGATTTTTCGTTTGATCCTTCCTCTTTGAAACAACATAAAAAGAAGAGCGGAAAGGGAGACCAAGTCAAGTTGAAAAGATCAAAAAAGAAATGTGGACCACAAAATTATTGTGGTTGTAAGGATTGGAAATTAAAAAAGAACAGAAAAAGTAATGATGAGACGGAAGCAGAAGATATCCCGACGACGACTTTCTCAACGCTAGGAAACGTTAATGATACTCTCCTTACTTCAGCGGAGGAAGATGACGAAGAGGAAGGAATAGCATTTGGAGATGGCGAGTTCCTGGGAGAAATGGAAGAAAGAGACAATGAGCATGGAAACCTAACAACCGCAGACGCCGAGATGATTGCTAGTCTCATAGTGGACGAATTTTTAAATGGAGCGTCACCTTCTGGACAGCCACAATAAAAATTGATATATTTGTAATATTTACGTAAAATAAAATATGATATGAACTTATTCAGGTATTAAGCAAATCTCTACAAATTATTTACTAGCTGAGATACAAAATTATATCCCGAATGCGGAGAAATGTGTATCGAACTCTATTGAACAAGAGGAAGTTGATTACTCATTGTTCATTTCAAACATTTCTAAATGTCAACAAGGTTCTGAACGTTACTTTGCTTAAAGTAATCAGAAACTTGAAGAGGCTCAATCGCATAACCACATACGTCTTTCCATAGCATATTGTCACAGGATAGCAGGATTTGGCAAACTTTTTCATAAGTTTATTCTCATCTGAACTCTTCCATTTGAACACAACCCAAGATTGTATTGTCTTCCTACCATGAGCATGCATGTAGCCTCCAACAAGTAAAAGTGTTACCCATAATGCCAATCCAAAAATGCACCAAATGGAAATGGGGATAAGTGTTGTTAGATGAAGATCCCTTGCATGCTCCATCCAAAGAAATATTCCAAATCCAACCAAGTGGAGAATTAAGCCATGCATAGGTACTAGAACCATTCCAAACGATTCCATACACACGCAATGAAGCACTTGTGCCGCTCTGTACGAATGTATCAAGTTTAATTGGGTCGTTCGCATAGTGTCTTTCATGTGATATGATTTCTGGGGATTTTTTGGAGAAATGTTGAATTCGTGAGTAATAATAGGCAATACAACTCCAGCAAAGACGAATAGGAGTATCGAAAGAACTGCAAAATTTCCGTACATGCCGCACATTGATAATCCATAAAAGGATGCACAAGAAAATGCTACAGGTAACGTATACGATTCTGGAGAAATGACATTTCCAAACAGGACAGGCAAACGTGGGAATATACTAAAGGAGATAAAAAGTATAAATCCAGCTGCAGGAAGACTAAAAGTTATTAATGTAGCGGTAATGTCAATGAGTACAGCTTTCAACCTGGTTTTCGGATGGTTTGGCTTAAGATACGTTTTGGACATGTACTTTAAATAACAGAACATGCCGGATGCCAATACTGTTATGTCTTTCCACATGAAAACATGTAGTAGATGAGTTAAAACCACAATCAGCGTTCCAATAACAAAACTATAGCTGAGGTTAAAGCTGTTAAAGTCTCCGAGACGTTTGAATCTCCAGGCTTGAAAGCATATAAAGATAAACCAAATCACTACGCTTGAGAAGACTATTCCGTACCGTCGGCAGCCACTTTGATTTGATAATGTGAGTAACTGTCTTTGCCTGTCAAAATGGTATGGAATCACACCAATTTTTTCACAGACATGGCAAAGTGCTCCATATATTAAGAAAAAGCGATTGTTTAGCATTTTTGCGAGTTGGCATGAAACCTGGCAATTTAACGACTATAGTGCATTTCTGCAATTCATTTCGAAGCTGAACTTTGTAAATGGTTTCTTTCTACTTATACGAATGTGGCAATCAATATTTCCAAGGTCAGAGTTAATATGGGCCAATAGTCTGAGAGACTAAACACTTTGACCTCGACATCGATGCAAGTAAAATGCTTCTTTCATTTGATACAGTTGTGTGTTGAAAAAGTAAATTCAGTTGAATATTCATTGCCCTTTTAAATTGAATATTGATCGTATTAAATACGTTATATTTAAAGATATCATGAGTACTTAATTTGAGCATATGAACAGTTTTACCGATATGCCGATCACATGGATGGTAGTTTGAATTGTATTAAATTGAAGGAATTATATAATAAATTAGTCATATCCTTGTCATCAAGTCTTAATTGCGATTGTGACGTATATAATAAACTGATAATCTCGGTGTTTTGTCTTCTGAATTTTTAATTTTCTAGTTGTTATTGATCATTTAATATTAATGTTAAACTTGACTTTTAGTATAAAGCACATAATTGAGAGCTTGTATACTTGGTTATTGATTGATTCCACATAGCTTTCTCTGTTTCCTTTTCATTTATTGTCAGTTTCCCTTATGAAATAAAGAGAATGTATGAATGGAACATTCAAACATCAAAATAGAAATTATCGACAGTTTTAGTTTACAAACCATTTCTAATACACGTATGCGAAGGCATATAACTGACACGTCTAAAATGAACTTGAGTAATGCTCATATTTACAGTCGTAATGATATAATTAATGACCAGCATCCAGGCAAATCCAACAAATGTCTTTTTGAACATGTGTAGACATGACCAAAAGCACCTCTGTTATTGCCGACAACAGCGGCAGTGACAGTGGGGATGATGAGGATGACAAAGATCCATGGAGGGTAGGTAAAGGAGGAGGGTCTCAAAATGTGTATCATCTATACGAACATAATCTTTATGCATTTAAATACATGATACATGATTATGCATGCAATCAGAGCGTCGCTCGGAGCAAAGTCTGTAAAAAAAGTCATTCTTTTCATTTCATGCGTTTCATTTTAACTAACTCACTTTGCTATGCGTTTGAGTTGTTAGAGATTAAAACCTGATCCGAGCTCATCTTACTAGTCGTTCACAGCAGCATTTAACTTTTCACGAAAAATGAAAAATGTGCCTGGTAAATAGTAGTACGCTTTTGTTTTGATCGCCTTACTTTCAGGCTGTCACGATGACTCTCACAACGGCTGCGGGGTATTGATGATGTATGCGTGGGCTTTGTATTTATTGCTGCTGCTTCCAGAAATGTTAAAGCGAAGAAATATGCACATGGTAGTTAATGCTCCAAATTTACAGAGTTCGACATCATCATTGACTGCCGCATTTTTATAGTTTTGTGCCATATGCTGAAAACGACTGCACTAACATACTACTAGGGTTTGTTCGTGGCTATTAATCATGTCACTAATTGCCATTAAAGAAGAAAGTGTCCAACCTCCTAAAAATTTACAGCAACACCCTTCTTCATCTCGACCTAAAGGACAGAGTAACATAACCTGGAGCGGTAAGCACCACAAACTCCCACCGAAAAGTATGTAGCTCAAATTCAACCACGTCCTGCAACGTCATGGCATAGTATAAGCACCAACTATAAGTGATACATATATAGCAAAAGCAATATTGTAAGCAATTTCAACTATAGTTAAGTAGTTAGGAAGGACTCTGAACGAAATGCGATATCTTGTGGCGCATTAAACTCCATTAGCTATGAAACTGCCAAGTTTTACTAAAAAGAATTATACCTTTCTCAACCCCATTCTCATCGTTTTCTCCACTTGACTTTCTTAGGTAATGTATCATCAACACCATCATGTATTAAAGTAAAAGACAGACCACTCCCAGCTTAAGGTGCAACCCTGTCGGTGACCAAAATACAAACAGATAGAAAAAGTTTCAATTCAACCAACAATGAACCATTAATTCTGTTCTTTGTATTTCGATTGCACATTCAACATTGTCACCCTTTTAATACTCCAACTTACTACATTGGCTACTTTGAGATGATGGTGGCGCGGATGACCGCATGACCAATTACACTTTAATTTATGGTACAGTCACCGATACATTCTCACTCTTGCACATTTGTACGTGATTATATTTTCTAGATAGCTACTGTTGCATTTCACAGGCAAAACAACTAGCCTGTCCAATGTCCTTTTTTAAAAGTAATTTATGGTAATGAGCAGTGTCTTCTTGACCATTTTATAAACTTGAACATAAAAGCAATAAAATTTTTGAGCTAATAATTCTTCAATACTCAAAAGACTTTTTTACATGTTGCCATTTGAATTGTTCTACGAAATATTATGGATTTACCCATCATTATCTTGTGTGTTGTCTCAAAAGAAATATATTTGCTTGCAGGGGCTTTCTACGATTTTTTAACAAATGGTCAGGTGATGGAAGCAATAACATCATCATGCAAATTGAATAAATGCTTGTACATCGGTAGTGAGATACTATATATGCGTTGAAAACTTCTTTTGTAAAGTGATAATAAAAATCAAGTAGCTCAGGACTCGCCCTGTTTTTCTCTCTTTTACATGCATTCCTTAACAAAGTGAACACAAAGTTTCACCTGTCACCATTTTTACTACAAAGATTCATGGGGTTGTCCACTCTTTGTATTCCTGACCATTTTTATGAGAATTCTTACTCCATTATAAGATTCGTGTACTTGAAACGGTAGCCAAATGTATCCACTTCAAACATGAGACGACAACATTTTTTCAATTTTTTAAAGAAAAATCGTCAATTACCCCCTTCTTTTTGTGCATCTCCGCTGTTGATCATGTTTGGTGATACAAGATAGCAAGACAACGAAGACGAATGATAGGTGCAAACATTTTCAAACCTAGCAGCAAGTAGGAAACAAGGAGTAAGCTGTCACTATTTTAGTGGCTACTGAGCTACGAAAAGTGCTTTCATTCACAAATCTGATGCTGCATCAAAATGTTGATGCTACTGATTCAAACTGAACGATAAAAAAGAAGGAGTTGTGAAAGGGTTCGATGTATCAATGTCGTATTTTTATTTACTTATTTATGCATGGAATTCACAGTGTCAACGCCTTTTCCAGAGTATCCAGAGGCACAGTAAAACTATATCAATCGGACCAAGACAATGCCGACCAAGTATAAATATTCAATTCATTTGACTATGTAAATCACGTGCAAAAATTGACAAAATGCATTTACAAATATGAGGCTTTGTTATTTGTTGATTTTTATTATAAAAATGGATAATACGCAAAAGGTATGAATGTGTGAATGAATGAATTATGAGTTTTCCTACTCTTCCCCACATGTTAGCAGGGCATATTTTGTAGGATTTACTATAATCAACATCAAAGTAGAATTTATCCCATTGCGAGAATGCTTAATAATTTAGTGCATTTTTTTGTGTTATCATCATAATGCGAATGTAAAGTTCAGTAGACTTGATTTATTATGGCAATGATAACAATGTTGTCATTGATTGAAACATTATCTGTCATTTTTGACTTGCAGGTTATTGATTATCATATTAAAAATGTCAACTGTTCTCACTTGATCACTTCATAGTTCTTCTTTATTGAACAAATGACCAACTTGACTGATTGCTACACACATCTGCATACTGTTCAAAGTTTAGGAGCATTAACTTCAGATTTGCTTTTTCCGCTAATTATGATTGCGCATTTCCGTGAACTATTATAACGTAATACACTTTTTCAAAGGTCACTGAATTTGGAAGGCTCAAATATTTGCGATACTACTTTGCTCATGAGTCTGGTTTGAGAATTTTATTGTTTTTTAAGTGAGATTAATGTATGTACGCTGTTTACTTATCCAAAAAACTACATGATGAGCATACATTCCATAAAAATTCTGGCTCATATAAATAGCTGCCGGTTTCTCCAATGAAGTATCATACTTAGCTTCACCTTCAACTGAAATCATCAAGAGAAATCAACGTTTTAATTCCAAGATCACATTGAGCAATATGGCCAAGCAAGCATCACTTTTGCTACTGGTGACCTTCACCTCCATTACGCTGTCTTCAGGTAAATTCTACACGGTTTCCTCATTGTAAACCTCCAGTTTCCATCCGGTCACATCAAAAACGGGTATCATTTATCAAAATTATTCCTTATCACAGCTCTACCCAAACGGGACGCTTCCACACTCATTGTTGGAGGTGTGGAAACCCAAAAAGGAGAATTCCCCTTCATCATTGACCTCCGGCGAACTTCCCACAGTTGTGGTGCCAATTTAGTCAACGAAAGCTGGGTTGTTACAGCGGCTCACTGCACCCAAGGTTGGGCTTTACTAGGGGAAAATCAAAAAAATCAAAAACAAATCATATCAAACCATCATCATATCATATCTATTTTTTACAGGCAGCGTTGCAGATTATACTTTGGTTGCTGGAGACCATAACATTAATGTAGAAGAAGGAACTGAACAGAGACGCAAAGTTGAGCGCATTGTCAATCATCCTGAGTACAGACCGTAAGCTAAGAAAGGAATCGAATTACTTGAATTGCATATCAAAACCAAGATCTAACAAAAACGTTTTTTTTGTCTGCCTAGTGGAACATATGAAAATGACATTTCTCTCATGAAAGTCTCTGAGCCATTTGTGCTAAATGACCGTGTTAAAAAAGTAGCGTTGCCAGTTCGTGGCTTTTTGCCCACCCCAGATACAACCACCGTAGGGTGGGGCCGTACTTCTGAAGGGGGCAGTTCAAGCTCTGTTCTGATGAAGGTGACCGTCCCTTACATTCCCGATGCGCAGTGCAATGCTGCTTACAGCGGAAGGATTGTCGAGTCCATGATTTGTGCAGGCCTTCTTGGAGAAGGAGGCAAAGACGCTTGCCAAGGTGATTCCGGTGGTCCTCTAATGTGCGGAGACTTTCTCTGCGGACTTGTTTCATGGGGGACCGGCTGTGCTAGACCTAATTATCCCGGAGTTTACACTGAAGTATCCTATTTCACTGAATGGATCAACGGCGTGATTGCAACTTCCTAAGTTTCCTTCTTATAACATTTTTTGTACATTTTACTCTGTACATTACCATTTAAATATGTAAATAAATTTTCAACAACATTTCAAAATTACTTGTTGCAACCTTTACTCAACCACTTACTGAGACTTTTACCTTAACCCCATTAAGACTGAGGAGAATAAGAAGCAATATTATGATTGCCACTTAAAGGTGCTTTCTCTCAACTAGATTATACATTCAGTAGTTTCGTAACTGATGTTCGGTCAGCAATAACAGTACAAAACCCAAAAAAGCATTATAAATATTTTTGGCCATGTCATCCTCATCATCTTGTTCTTTACCACCATTCCGGCATTCGCGGCATCCACAAAGACGCGTATATTTTGTATATATCTAAATTCAAGCCAGCACGTCACATCACTCTATACTGAATGCTGATATGTACTGTTTTATACTTTTGTGTTTTTTTCTGAGTAGCATCGTGATTTCGTGTTTCACACATATACTCAACCAACTTTTCAGTCAGTGATCAATAAATTTTCCACTTTTTGATCAAGATTAATGATGTCAGCGGAGACTGATGATGATCAAGCAAGAGGAGGAAGGATTTGATGATGCTGATGAGAATGGTAATAACAACAACAATATTAAAATGACCTGGTGAAAAGTTTCTCAACTAGTCTTGATGGTTATGATACTGCGTGCATGAATAATGCACTCGGCAAATAACGTTCATCCATCTGCTTTTCCATTCCACTCATGACATGGCTTATTGCATTGTTGTGAAATTTTCCAGAGAGAGAGAGGAGAGACAGAAGGAGACCTTATGTCATTCATTCAAAGTGATCCCGTCTAAGGGGGCGGTGGTGGTTTTTAAGGAATTTGACACGGTGTATTTAAGTTTTGTGCCGTCATCATGATGATCAGCATCATAAAATAAGCATCTATATAAACAAAACACAACAACAGTCAACTTTTTCAGTAGAATGACTTTCCCATTAAAAATGTCAAAATCCCTGGTTGAAAAAATGGTCATGTTTGCGGTGGTGATGGTGGTGTCACGTCGAGTCGTAGCAGTTCCCAGCACTGATGATGATGATGCAAGCAGGAAACAAGGAAAAGAAAAGCCGACACAACGAGAGAGAAAAACTTTGTAATGTATTATGCATGCATGTATGAAAGAAGCGAGCTCTAGTCGATTTGAAAATTTTATACAGACTAATGTCTCTAGTCACTGGAATCAGGAAACTGTGTCATTATCCCAACGAATCAGCATACCAAGCGGAGAAGAATGATTTAGGTCTCAAAAGTGTAAACGAACCGTGTCTGGAACTAAAAAGACACAAGATAAATTATACGTCCATGCTATGAGTTCATATGGCACTAGCAAATTGTACGTTACAAGTTGCACAAATGGATGCGTAGAAAGAAAAGAGGGAAAGAGACATGCATACTTTATTTTTAACCCTTTTATAACGTCATATGTCATCTTGGTAGATGATGATTTATGCCTATTTTTAATATTTTGTCAGTGGAGGACAGCAGAAAACAGGACCGGAGAATGAAATGATAAAAGACAGTTATAAATAATTTGTTGAAGGAATGCATAAGCACGACATTATGATTAGGAAGGATGACGATGATGGAGAAAATGGTGACTCACATATAGTTTGTCAGTAATATTATTCATTTTTTTCGTACAAACTGCAGCTTGGCATATGGCATGCATGCCTTCAGCACAAATCCAGGATTTTGCATGGTTTACACATTGAATATTAATGGGACAATTAATTTTGTGAAAAATGTGTAAAAATATGATGATGATACTAAAACGATGCCAAAGAATGTTGTCTTTTGAACACACACAAATATGAAATGAAATATGAAATTGGAAACATTATTTTTACATGCCTAAATGTGGTTTTCTGAATAAGTAAAGTTTTCAGAGCCGCCCAGAGAGAGCGCATGTGTCTGTATTGTTGGAAAAAGCTAGGATAACCATGTATAAAATTGCTGTTCACTCAAGCCAGCTACATTCGTCATCATCCACAACCATTAACTTGACGAGCAGTGGAGAAAACTATATTCTCTTGTACTCACCTTAGTCACTTACCTACTCACATGCTTTAGTAGAAAGTTGCGTAAGAAAACGGAAAGCAAGAAAAAGTGGTCGTGTGTGGAGATGTGAAATTGTGTAAATCAATCCAAACGGAAGTATATTTTCTGTTCGGTGCTTTCAACAAGCCTAATGTAATATTCACTACACTTCATTCAGCAACAACTGCCACCAGACAGGAATCCGACCACCATTCCTTTTTTCCGCAGTCCACACAGGCAAATCACTAGACAAGCAAAAAAGAACCTTTACCTTGTTTATACCTTTTCTCAAAGAGGAGCTAAACCGAATATTGTGCTATAATGCGCTTAGATGTTGTTTTCCTTTGTGAAAAGTGTCTGTGTGTAGTGAAGACAGACATAAACGTGAAAACACAACTTCACACCGTCATCATCATCATGATCCCTATTAAGTATATATCCCACCGTAAAGCGAACAACTGCGTGTGTTGTTTAAAGGAAATAAAACTATTATATACAGGGAAGGTTTTAGCCCATGTACAAAGTTGTAATACACATCATCAATCCTTTTTCATTCCCTTTTTCAAGTTTTCGAGATAGATGCTTCCCTGACATGAAGAAGGCAGCAGGAGCAGCAGAGAGGAAAGAATAGTAGTAGGGAACATGACAGAGTTCCAGCAAGCACATAAGAGATCCTTTCTAAAATGATTCAGAACGAGCTTTTCCATACACGAGAGGGGAAAAGGGAAGCTAGTGCTAAGGCCAATAGAAAAATATTATTGCCATTACATTTACGTTGCATTATTGCACGAGATACGCTTACAATGAGCGTGTTGATGGTGCAAACGAAAATCTTTGTTGGGGCGAGTTGACTGAATGCGTGTAGTCACAGTGCTCAGAGACGAGAGCTCGTCAGTGTTGATTCTGTTCTCTGAGAGGAAACTACGTTCGGATTTTCTCTTAGTGTCTCGTTATAGATCATCAAAACGTGAAGACCTTCAAAGTGTTTGCATAGACAAACGTACATAAGCAAGCAGTGTAAAGTGATTGTCAAAGAAATGAACAAAGATCTCTGAGCATTTTTTGATATGTTGTGTGCGAACCTTGAAACGGAAAATTGTTTGTAAAAAGCAAATATTTGTGCAAATCTCATTTTTGAATTTATATTTGTACCAAATGGTTGTTTTGGAACTGGAAGGCCATACAAACATGTTGGGATCCGGCCCAAATCAGTATCTTCAGCCGGACTATTTGTCCCCTTTATCGTCACCGGTAAGAAATTATTTTATCAAGATAACAAGCTCTATTATGTCTGCAGTTTCATCATGAAACTTTCACACTTTTTTAAAAGAATACAGTACTGACGAGATTTTTCTTTTCAAAACTTTAGCTGGATTCCAAAGCATCACCGCTGGCATTGCTTGCGCAAACCTGTAGCCAAATTGGATCTGACGGTCCTTCAGCCAAATCGATTTTTGACACGTCAAAAAGGAAGCTGTCTACCTGCAGTGAGTCCAGCTTAAAATCAGAGTCCTCATCGGATTCTACCACCTTCAACAACAAGGATGGTTTGAACAACAATAACCACAAGGAATCAAGTAGTGGGGGTGGAAGTGCTAGCAGTAATAGCAATCATCGACCAAAAAGTGGCAGTTCCTCAGTGTCTCCTTTTAACCACAGTTCTTCGAAAAAATCGAATGCTGGTGGAGGCGGTGGAAAGAGTAGCCCGGTGCTTAGAAGTCCAAATTCCTCCCCAGTATTTAAACCATATGAATTGAGCAAACCAACCAAAGAATATTCTGGTGAAAAGAACTCTGAGAAAAGTGCAGCATCAAAATCCTCAAAGCATAATAATAACTCTTCGTCTTCTCTATCGAGAAACAGTGCAAATAGTTCTCCAAAAGTTAAAACACCAAATCCTCGATCCACTCCTCCTGAGCACAAGGAGATTTCCGTTGTTGACTCAAAGAAAGGAAGTAACAGTGGTTCCGGTAGCAGCGCAAACAACACAGATCTTGGTAAATCCACTTCATCGTCCGCCTCAGATCATGGAGCCAGTCCAATTATCCGTTCAGGATTGGAAGTGCTTCAGCAGGGTCAGTTTGGAAGCTCTGCTGCTGCTGCAGAGTATAACAAGAGATTAAGTGCATTGTCCAGCTTGAGTGCCCTTGGAGCTGCTGGCTATCCACCGGGTTTCGATCCTCTCAACCCTGCATTTCGTCCTCCCTTTTTCGGTTCTCCACATCCCCACAATGGACTGGGTTACCCCATACCCGGCCAATCTCCATATGTGAGTTACAGCAGAGTAAAAACTGCTTCTGGGGCTGAGACCATTGTTCCCGTTTGCAAAGATCCATATTGTACTGGATGCCAGTATGGAGGTGGTGGTGTACCCCATGGAACCCCAGTGTCCTCTGCTTCTTCGGGAGCATCAAGCATGAATGGGCTTATGGCTGCAGCAGCTGCTGCCGCCGCAGCCGCTGGATTTCCTCCAAGTCTCACTGGAGTGATCCCAGGACTTTCTGCAGCCGCCACCGGCACATCAGCGACGATATCCTCTTCAAGTGCTAGTGGAATTTGCCCCGCTGGTTGTGTTCATCCGTGTGATCATCCAAAGTTTCCCTTGTCTAGTTTACCCCACCTGTTTCCCCCAAGTCTGACATCCTCCTTGGCTGGAGGTTATCCGTCGTCGCTTCTAAGTCAACATTCGGCAGTTGCCGCCGCCGCTGCTGCAGCTCAAGCGCAGCAAAACGCCACGCGTCCGTACGTATGTAATTGGATTGTTGGCGACAACTACTGTGGAAAGCGGTTTCCTTCATCCGAAGAACTGCTCCAACATCTTAGAACGCACACCAACTCCAGTGGTGCCAATGGTGGAGCAAATAACTCCAGCGCAAGTTCTACTTCCGCTGCCGATTCCGCTGCCCTTGCTGCAATGGTACAGCAACAGCATCAATTAGCCCTTTCTTCAGCAGCTAGTCCATCCAGTTCCCTGTATTCGAGCGCAGCAGCGTTTCTTAACCATCCATCAGCGATGGCTGCAGCGGCCGCTGCAATGCATCTCAACCAAGCTTCCCAACTCAGTCCTCTCTCCGCAGCGAGGTATCATCCTTACGCGACAGGAAAGCCAAGTTCGTTAACTGGTCTTGTTCCTCCTCCACCGCCTCATATTCCAACATCATCCGCCGCAGCTGCATTGAGCAGTTACTATCCGTACTCTGCGCTATATGCACAGAGATTAGGGCCATCTGTACATCAGTGAACATAAAAAATAACAAACGTTTATTCAAAGATTTTTATATAAAATTATTGAAGAAAAAAAGACTTGAACAATAAAATTAATGTATCCTCCCGAGTGTAAACTTTCATAGTAAATTATTATAAACCTCTTATTATACCACATATTATCATATTAAACTATATATTACATTGTTCTAGATTAGTTTCTCCCGCAAGTCGAGTGCGAGTGTTGTTTCTTATCATTATTATCACTGTACATTATCAGCAAAGACAGTAATTAAATAACCATTATTCACACCATTTTTGCCAAGACAAAGAGTGCGAATGTTAGCAAGCACGGGCAATAAATACACCGCACCTGCCTCCATTTCTCTGTTGATACTTGTTTATTCTTTGGGGCCTTCTTATGAACCACACACTATATTGTGAACAAACTAAATTGTTTTGGACGTGGTCACTGGCTTTTCTTGCTTGTCTGTATGTCCGTAACGATGAAAAAACGCAAGGGTTTCCTGTAATCATACTCTACCCGTTAGTGCTGTTGTGTGAATCTAAAGTGCAGAGAATAAAAAATCACGTAAAACAACAATAGAAAATTGAGCTCATTATCATCATTTATGTTCAGCCAGATCATCATGCTGATTTGTTGCATGATGGGAACTAAATGCCTTTAGCAAATTAGCAAGAAAGCACACAAAAAGATAAGTGCTACATATTAATGTGCATCACGTAATAAAACGCGCAAGTGTGTGCGATTGTCAGCGGCAAACGTATAATTTTCTGTTTGATGATTAATACGTAACGGATATTGTATTTGCGCAGTCAAAAGTGTTTAGCAGTAGAAGTAAACTTATTATATTCACTGTGCATTTCTCTGTCGCATTGTATAAAATGTATTTTATCAAAAGTACACATTTTTGCAATCTATCAAGCAGTAAATGTTGTTTTATTACTGTACTGAAGAAAGCATATTATGATGATCCCAGTCAACAATTTATCTTACAAAACCAAACAGCCAGCGCATTGTTCTAGAGTGAGGCAGGATGACGATGATGTTGGCTTGATGGCGGTGGTGTTTCTGTTGTTTTTTAAAAATGCACTTTTTTATGACTACATTACGATTGTTGTTGTTCTGTTACTAATTTTATATGCACTGACTGAACCCTTGTATTATTATTATAGCTAGCTATAAAATATATATTGTTACAGTTCTGTACTGTACTTGCTCGTAGTATTTTTTGTGCACTTTTATCCGAACATTTCCTCAATCTGTTCTTGCCCTTCGGTAAATGATAAGACGAGATGAATAAGAAAATATAAATGCATAATAAAAATAAAATATAAACACAATAAAAATAATTCAAGTTTGCTGTTAAAAAGAAAAGTTGATTTATTGTGGGAGATGTACCATTATTTTATTGCATGATCATTAAAGAAGATGAAGATACGATGGCGGTGGTTTTATGCGGTTATCAACATTCATTTTTTCAGACAAAATAGAATAAAGGCAAGGAGAATTGCTGTAATTGCTTACTTTGGAGAGAGCAAGTGGACAACATATTTGTACTTGATATTTTATGGCAATGAAAAAAGGTAACCCATACTCGCGCAAATAACTGTTGAGGCGAAACGTATCATTATTGATGATAATTCATAAAGTAGAGTGCTTTAATGTCAAGCACATTTTTATAAAAAGAAT
This sequence comes from Entomobrya proxima, assembly GCA_029691765.1. Classification (NCBI taxonomy): domain Eukaryota; kingdom Metazoa; phylum Arthropoda; class Collembola; order Entomobryomorpha; family Entomobryidae; genus Entomobrya; species Entomobrya proxima. Next base: position 11,681,973 of record CM056168.1, read on the forward strand.
ATTATCAGCACTGTCAAGTTTCAAAATGATAAATACCATCCCTTTTCCACTATAATTTACACGCGTTAATTAATTGTCCATCTTTTTACAGTTTACAACAGCTTGACAATTTCCGCTTCACTTAATTACTAATTGAGCTTGGCGTAATTGTCTCTGTCAATCATACCGTGTAATTATTGTGTATTTTGTATGCGTTATGGTTTCTGGTCTCACCCTCTCACGAGGCACTAGACTAGATACTCCGGATGAGCATTTCAATCAAACTGCATTTTTTCCGGCGAAAAACTAGATTTATTTACCTTTTGTTGCACTTTTGACTTGATAGTAATTACTACCAGTCAGCGTAGATAGTTGACTTGATGGACTTGTGTAAAATTAGCTTGAGGGCAGCATCGTCATAAAATGAAAATAACCTTCTTTGTTTCAGGACACAGAGCTAAAGCCATTGTGGAAAACAGCACATTATCTGTCTCAGATTACTTTAAACTTGTGGGCATGCAATAAACAACTGTTTGTATATTCCAACTGACTGATTGTCACGTACTTTTTATAACTTTTAACGTCAAACGTGTCGAGTTGTCTCAGTCAACGTCACATTTTTATTGTTGCTGGGCTGTCAAGAGTCAACAGGCAGAAAGGAACAAGTTGCACCTAGTGTCTGTAGCTTTTTGTTTTTGATTGGCCGCAATTAACGCAATGTTTGATTGATGTTGTGGTAGGTAGCCTAAAAGTTATGGAAGAGAGAGCCAAGTGTAGCATTGTTAATATGACCAATTAAATCGCAACCTTTTCTGTCACAATAGAAAGGTCGAAAATTGTAAAGAGAAATCGGAAAATGGTTGAGCTTGAACATAAATTGAATAAAATTGCAGTACTTCTTAAGCAATGTTTACACTGATAAAGAATCTGCGTCATGTTAAATATGCCAGTAGTCGGCTTCTGACATTTTTTTCCTTTAGGAAAATTTGCACAAATGAGCTGTTTTAACTACATGCTTATCATCATTGGGTGCTTATTAACTCATGATTGAAATGATATCTCGGCAGAAAAGACATAATAAGATGAAGGTGCTTTACGTTGTCGTTGCCGATTGTTCACCTTGTTTCTAGATAGTGTGTTAATTATAATGGATAGTTGTAGTGTTGTGTCAAAGCATGTAAAAATGTCCTCATTTTAATTGTGTTATTTATGCTGTCAGTGGAAGCAGAATGTTGATTAGTTGATAATGATGATAAATGACTACACAAAACACCAAATAATGCATGCAGATTTAATTTATCGTATACTGTCTCATTGACACTGCATAATGTCATTGTTTTTGCAGGTTACATTGTTGTCACTCAAAAGAATCAACCTATAACTACCTGCTTCACAATGCTGAGTTACTTGTCAGCCTAGAGAAAAAGTAGCGTGTACCAAGAATCATATTTGTTTCAACTTGCAGATTTTTGGCATTGTGGGAGATTAAAGCAAACAATTAATTAGTACAACAGAGATTTGTGATATTCAAGATCGAATAAAATCTCCCTGTTCTTTGCAAGAGTCCACAACTAAAATTCTTTTTATAGTCAATCACAACAAAACATCAACGGACAGAGAACAGAACTTACAAAGGACAACAAATTGTTGACGCGGATTGAACCCGTCCTTTTTTTGAATTTTTAATCGTGTAAAAAAGTTAGTATTTCCTCGGAAATCTCAAAGGAAAGGAATCTTTAGCCGCATAGTAAAGCAATCTCATTCAGTGCTATCATTTGCTGTCACTTTGTAACCTTCATATCTAGACTATACGTACCACGTAGAAGATGCAATTTTATGCTTAAAGCTCAAAATTATTAACAGCCGACTGAAATATACCAAACATCAATTGCGTATACCCAACTGTTCGATAAAATCGATTTTTCCCAACGGGCCACTAACCGAAAAATCGTAAATTTAAAATTTAAAACCAACATTAACGTACGCGATTGACTACACCAGGAATCATAAAAATGCTCCATTTTCAAGTATACTTGTCAAGTGGCATTTTTAGTCAAGACACGAGAAGGAAAGAGGGATGCATCATAGTTCAACATTTTCCACTCACTGGTTTAAATAATATTTCACGGCTGAGCTTTTGATATTTTTTAAAACCCATAAATTAACTTTACAATTTGATTTACTCCCAAACCCAACGGTGGCGAGTGTGGCGACAACAATGCAAAAACACAAGATGAAGCATTTTATTTATGTATTTATACGCAGTACATGTTTGTGTTTAGATTGAATTGGAAAGAGCATGAAGCAATGAAAATGTATCCTCTTTCTACCCTCCCATTCTCCTGCTTTTTTATGGTGACATCAAAAACTAGACGACAAGTATACAGGAAAGCTACTTAAGCATTTTTGCCATGTGGCATGGCTTCAGAGAGACTTTTATGCTCAATTCTAGTAACGTGGCATGACCGACCGCACATGAAAAAATGACAATTTTTCTCATTATATACGGTGAAATTATTTGCAGGGAGAATGGAGAGAACAGAGCATGTTGTTTATGGATAAGTTATGATATTGCCATTATGCTGCTGCATGCTGCTGTTGTAAACGCAATAACCAAACTTGTTAAAAAAGCTTGTTCCATGGTTGTTGAGCCTAGCTATTATATAAGTATTCCGTGTTTGTACCTTCCATGTTTCCATTGCCATCCTACGAGCTTACTTGATTCAACGCTATAGAATTAGAATCATAGAAGCATGGTTTCATGGAGAATGGGAGAACCACACACGGTACTAACTTAACCAACCGATTTTTTATGAGTCCATATATTTCTCTGTTTATTACACATGAAGCCATTCACTTGTCATAATTTCCGCGAGTACAAAAAATACGGGTTTTTGCAGTTTGCTGGGCTCAGAGGCATGTTGGAACAGAGTTTACTACGCATTAAAAAGGAAAATGGAAAATGAAATCTTGTATTTGACATCATTGGCTTTATCCTTTGACTTGAATAAACGTGCAAGCGTCATAAAATAGCCAAGCAATAAGTGAAGAACATTTTGGTATAGTGGAATAATAAGTTGCATAAAGCGACTAAGCAAGACCAGAGTAAAGACACATTACGCGTTAAAACGTTTCCTGCTAATATGTTAATTACCTGTATTTTAAACGGAATTTGATAAAGTTTTCATGTAAGTCTTGGGAAGCTACTACGTGAGGAATTCTAATTAATGTAATAAAATAATATATGAAATATACCTACAAAACGTTATTCTTTGCCTATTGTTGTAAATGATTGTGGGTTTTAAAAAGCTTACCCGTTTCAGGTTAGGTGAAAGCATACACCCACTTTATGATGCATGCTTTGAAAAAATGTGCAAGAATTTTGTAACTTTTAGCCTTGATAAAAAATTTCTCGCTACAAATTGCATGTTGCGTTCTATAACACCTTGTGCTAGCTTTTAAAATGTATAAAAATGCAATTGTTCATTATGCATCCAACCTCTACCATTTGATCCACTTGAAATTGTTGAGAAACAACAAATAAATTTGCCTTCTCTATAGATTTTATTGTACAATATAATGGTAAACAATCTTTGTTACTACTTTAGTAGGATATTATTTGATTGCTGTACAATAAGTTCAAACTGCAAAACACTGTGTTCGCTCTAGTCTGGCAACACAAAATTCGTTTTAATTTTATGACTTCTTTTACGATTTAATAGGTGTGCGGAGGAGTGATACGAGTTTAGTGCGTAGTCATTTTTCACAGGGTGAAAATAACATGGAAAGTTAATAATAATAAATTTGATATCACCTGAATAAAGCGTTGAAACTTTTTTTAAAATGCGCAGCAAACATCCACATAGTTTATCAGTACACTAAAAGCTCAGGTCATTTAAACAGTAGCAATTGGCAGTTGTTATTGTAATGTTTTAACAACTTTGCTACTCACATGGTCAGATATCTGATGAGACACAAAGCAGGTAGCAATGCTGCACAACAACTTGACTTCATGTTCAAACAACTCTTTTCGTTGATTCTCCCAGCTTCTTGACTTGAATTGTTGATAACATTCCATTGCGTCATCACCACAGGCTCTGCTGTGAACGAAGCTTTAGCAACTAGTCTAGTTCAATTCCAAAATTCGTAAAACAAGAGCCATTTTAAACAGTTACCATCTTCAAACTCAATATTACCTTTACCAAAGTCGCATGTTATATTAATCAACAATTCAAAGAGCACATTTTTAAATCCACCTAGGTATTGTTATATTTCAATGAAATGAAATTTACTTTTTTACAACATAGCCAGCAGCGATAATAATTATACATTACCATGTCCAGTAGCACCAGCAGCAGGACATCTTCCATAAACTTATCAAAACCAGAAAAAGAGAACATTTTCCTTTTAAAATGTGGGTTTTCTACATAAACTTTTCTATGTATTATTTTCACCATGCTAATACCTTAAAATCTTGATACTTTTGAACAATAAATACTTCCTTTCGCCTCGCCGATCACAATCTAATTAGTACCTACTTATGATGTTCACCTAGCTACTGCTTGTACCGACCATGAAGGCGCAGCTCTCTGCTGTTTCTCATTTTACAAGCTCCTCTTTTAATGCCGGCTGCTGCTACTGCAGTTATCGGTTTGAACCAGAGTTACTTATTCTATGGTTTGAACCAAACTTTTATTCTGTGTAGCTCTGTCTTATCAGCTCACTTCTCGCTCATCATCATTACTCAACTCATTTTATTTTCCTGTCTCAACTTACTTTTTATGGTCTATCACAATCTAAATAAAATCGGACTAATAATCTAAAACTAGCTTTTGGAGGAGGCACTTTGAGAAATGCCCGTTTCCCTAGTTTATGTATCTACTAAATTCGACCCAAACGAACAATAAAATGAATATGCCACAAGTTTGGTTGAACGTACAATCTAGAGTAATGTAAATCCACTGCTGATGGGGTGAGTTGGATTTTATGTGGATGGAATCTAGAGTAATATGTCAAAAGAATCTAGATTGAAAAACAGGCTAATCTGAAAAATCCATCGTTTTCTTCATAAAACCTCTAATCTTGACAAGTTGACACCGCTCAAGAGGAAAAATTAATCTTGTTTCACCTTCATCTCCTTTTTTGCAATTATTCTTCCGCTCATTTTCCTATAAAAATGCTCCTATGCCTTTTTATATAATGTGTACGTACTATCATTTTTTGTGTTTAATGCTCAAAAACTTTCAACTTTACAGCTTCCCTTGTATTCATTAAAATTACGTACTTAATTTACTTTTAAGGTATACTACACAGAACGTGAAAACGAGTATGAAAACATCACACTCCTTCGTTTATTACACGTCTCTCTAGCACTGGTCATCATGTCAAGCATTAACAAGAGCTGTCTGTCCGTCACTCACTCCTTCACTTGTTGACCATGCAAGTGGTAATGGGAAGCAAGCTGTCCATTCAAAACAAATCTAATCCCTTGTGCCTGATCAGAATAATCCGTTGTGATATCATCAAAGCTTGCAAGTCATAATCGCTATCAACAGCATCTTTGTAATATTCTATTTCACTTGTTTAAATTTTTTACTGCACCTAAAAGAAAAAATCCACATCATAGTAAAGCAATAGCCATCATTGCATATGACAAAGGATATTCGCCGCATTTCGTAATAAACCTTGCATTAAAAAACTCACTTGTTAATGCATTTTTTAAAAAACTTTTCCATCTTTGCATGTCTACATCAGCTTCGCACCACCGCGGCAATAACCACCACAGTAAAAACAAAATCGTTTTTACATAATATTGTTGTGCTTCTTGCACTCTATATCAGATTGGATTTTATTATTGGTGTACGCTGCTATTAGCTTTATACCAGCTTGTTGATGCTGTTCATCGTGATCATAAATCTTGGTAATTCCGACAGAGGCTGTCAGAACCTCTTTGTTTTACGCATCCGGTGCTGCCATGTATGTAGTAAATAGCATCATCATCATCATATCACATTTCAGCTCTAATAATGTGTAGCTCTCCACTCATGGACTCACAGCAGTATAGCCGTTTGCCCTTATTTCAAAAGAAGATGATGATGGAAAATGAAAAATAATCGCCCTCAGAAGATCAAACAACATCAACTAGCAAAAAAGGCAACGCATATGGCTTTTATTACCAAAAGCTCCAATATATAATATTCTAATGATCTGTTCAAAAGCAGCAGCATACACGTGCACATAAAACAGTCAAAGAGAAAAATGTCTTTTTGAAAATGACAAGGTTTTATTTAACAAGTTTACCTGCCCCTTCATTACAATTATTACAAAAGACTAAGACTTTCCATTATGATAAATGGAAAAAGGAATAAAGCTGTAAATTTTAAATTACAAAAATGCAAAAAAAAACTATAAGCATGGAACTAAGCTATTAATTTAGCTTCCCACCATACCAGGTTTAAATTAAGGTTATTAAGTAGTTTAGGTACGGTAGTTGTATGAAATAAACTTTATACCTTAACAATTGCAGTTATATATTATTGACTATCAATTTTAAGTAAATAATTTTGTGGGCGGCTGATCCTGGACATGATTTATTTGCTTAAATTTCACCTCTATCCTCTCTTTGCACGTTTGCTGTTGTGTGTTTTCGCAACTTCATAAAGTGTATTATACCTACTTTACTGATGCGTTGATACTGATAATTATGTTGGTTTAAAATTTCTGCGTTCAATGTTCCTCTTTACTCATTTGTAAGTTGTAGAATGTGCGAATGATTTGACACGCCACATTTATTTCATTCCAGAGTAAAGTGACAAGCGTTATTATTATCATCTTCATTATTTGCAGCATTTTTCTGGTGGGAACTCGATTGAATTCCCCGACATCAACACACAATAACAAGTTCTGGTTGAGTAACATTAGCCAAAAGGTACATCCAACCATTAAACTTATTACCAATGTGTGTACTCTGCACTTATCGTTAATTATTTGTAATGTTGACACATAATAATAAGCAACAACCAACATGAGTAATGAGATTACGCTATGCTTTTTGTTTTAATTGACCTGTGAGGCAAACGTAATAATAACAGCCATCCCATGTATCATTCTGTTAACTTGAATCAACAAGAGCAAAACGAAAGGAAATATAATAATATAAAGTATTTCTTAGACCAAGAGTGGGTAATTCGGTGCGCTAGAAAGTTTAAGCTGCTTATGAAGTATTGCTGTTTAGCTGCTTTCTTCTCGCTCTTCAATCTTTTTCATTAATTCATTCGAGTCAAGTCATGCATACATCCACTCTTGTGTTCTTGTTTAAAGAAATGACATGACAGGTGTGGTAAGGTTCTTAATTTACTTTATGCCTCTCTAATTTATGAGGATGTTCTTGGAATGCAATGTCTGCTCTGTGTTTGTAAGTACAACAGTAACGCATTGTGTTGTTGGTGGAGGAGTTTGCAACTTGTCTTTTTAAATAGGCACCAAGCCTATGAGAATGTAAACTTTTTATTGAAATGAATAATAGGAGTCTTTGACGAAAAAATGTGGGAACGGTGAAATGAAAATGAAAGAGAGCTCCAACTAATATGATTTTTGTGTGGTACGTATATTTCAACCCAGTCATTAAAACAGATATGTGCAAAGATGATGACGGCAAAATTACTAGCGTAATAGTTTTTGTGTACGTGTCTGAGCGACAAAAGTCTGTCACCGCACGCATTCTACTGTGCGGACTCTTTTGTCCCTTTGCTGAAAGAGAAAGGACAAGCCATTTTTATTTTATGGCTCTATGATTATATCACAATTATGTAAATAATAAATGAAATAAAACGAAAAAGATGAGCTAGTGGAGCGGAGGATAGAAGGAAAAAACAAGAATTATGATTATTGCTTGCTCAACCGTTTCTAAACGAATAATATGACTTTTTGCTACAGCCATTAATTTTCATAAATTATTATGATTACCACGCGATAATGACAATTTCCTTTGTCAATTTAGATGACTTATATGTACGTAATATTAGGCCGGCGAAAGTTTTTCCTTAATCTCCGGAAAAAATATGATATTATGAATTGGGTATAAGCATAGTTTGTGCGGAACCAAAGATTGGATTGCTTTGCTGCAACAGAGGGAACTGTAAAAGGTCAAACTTGGCAGTTGTGCTTTGACTTGAACAGCATTAGTCATTATCACATAGACACGAATGCAGTTGGTTTTAGCTTGTGCTATAGTGTCTGTCTACCCGGATGAACGACAAAAATTGGCAGGAGAGCTATAATCAAGCTTGGCAGTGGCAATAAGAAAGGGTCATTAATCACACCCAAGTTAATTGTCAAGTGTCACATTTAGAGTTTTATCTATTTTTTGATGATGTCGTGTGGGGGAAGCATATAAAAGAGGGAAAAGATTATGAGCATTATTACTGCACGGAAGAGAGTTCAGCACACAACTTGTTTGTTGTAGGATGGAGATAAGAACTTTTTCGGAGGAGAGAAAACTGCTTAAAGCATAAATACCAAGTTAAACCACAATCATCACTCCATGCAAACCACCGCAAAGCTTTACCACAAAGAAGTTTCAACACGCTCAACTTTTGCAATCATAACATATAAATTAATGGCACGGTTGGACATTTTCGGAATAAAATTATTATGAGCATGTGGTTTGTTGTGGGGTTTACTCCCTGGAGAAAATAGCTCAGGGAAATATACCCCGGCAATGATGCATAATTCGAGATTCGGCTCATGTAATCTATAGGAGTTGTTCAGTTGTTCAAGCAAATGAATTTTTCTGGACAGAAATTCATTTTGCACTGTCCTCCCTTGAGTAGAGAACATTTTGCCTTTTTTACTATTCATTATCCTTGCACATTTATAATCATTAAAGTGATGGATACAATTTTCGGTTTGTGCATACAATCATCTTTATTATGCAGTTTCTTTTCAGCTGATTTCTTTGTTCTAGCACTCCCAAGTTGTTTCAAGTTTTTGTATGACTGTTTAAGAAAAATGCATTTCTGAAATATTGAAACTTTTACAAAACTAATTGGATTACTCATTACAGTATAAAAGTACAGAGTACATGAACAAAGATTTACAATACATGAATATATTCATCCGTCATTTGCTTTTATTGTACGGTTTTTTCTATCATTGCTATCATTCTTTACTGGACATGCATACACCCGATGACAGGTCTCCTTCCCACCTACTTTATGCTTATTTTTATTCCTTCTTTCAACGTACGGCAGACTAGAGTTTCTTTGACAAATGATGTAGCGTATTGACTCTCAGCATTCATCTATTCTCCAAAGTTTGTATGTTGCCTTATTCACCTTGCCTATAGTCATTAGCGTAAAATGCGTAAATATTATCAATCACTTTGATTAATTAATTTCCCATTTCAGGTAAGTAATCGCAGCATTTCTTACACAGCACTTTGTATTATCACCGTCATAGTTAATAGACGTTCTATCCATCCTCTATCCCCTTTACGCTTGTAGCGTCTTTTTCATCAATTTCTGGCAGCGGGACACCAAGCTTTTTTCCTCCATCACGTCTCTCCCCTCCCTCTCCAACATTTTAGCTTCGTCGACGCTCCTCCATGCTCCTGACGTGTCTATATCCTCCAGCCCTTTTGTAAACGCTTGCTCGTTCACACATGGCAGCCAGCATTATTACGTCCCCTCCAGCAAGACATGCACTCGTTCTTTTTTTTACCTGAGCCTCCACACAGCATACAAAAACACTCACACACATCAGCATTTTTCCCAGTCAGGCATCATCAGCCATCCCTCCTCTTCTTACATTACGGTCATTAATCACTGTTTGCAGTAATTATTAATTTCAACGGTGATTTTTCCCGTCTTCTTCCCTTTTTTGCCTTCATCATTGCCATCAGTTAACATCATATATAGAATATAGGAAATGTTAGTCACTTATTACAGTTCTCGCGTTTACTTTTTGGGTATGTTCTGTGTGTACTTCTACTCTGCATTTGCACACACATGGAAAGAAAGACAGTCGGACATGGTATAATAATATATTATGAATGATGAAAAGAGACGTGGTGATGATGAATGGCCATTATTGAGCACAAGACGTAGAGTAATCTGTTATGTCTGTCTATGCCTCTTTGTTCAGCTCAGGCAAAAGTCATTAGCGTCAACTGACTCACAATGATCAGCAAACAGGAAAGGAAAGATGAGCGTTTTCGAATCAGTTGAGTGCGTGAAAAAAATATCACTAGTTTTCTGTAAAATGATGAATTCTATTCACTCAGTCAATGCTTTTATTGCATTTTTTCTTCTCGACGACCAATGATGCGGACTAGGATGTGTATGCAAACTGAAAGAGCGAGAGTAAAGTGTGATTATGAAAAAGGAGTCCATCTCTATATAGTAATCATTGTCATTCGGCATTCATTAAGAGCTTGACGGATGATGTGCATTTATGAAAAATAATGTTTTAAAATGTAAAAAGTGGGGAACATGTTTTTAAAATTAAAAATCTGATAAATGAGCCAAAGGTAAAATGATGTATCCTTTTCTGTCTTTTTACTTTTCGACAACATTTTTATTATTTTCTCTCTTGTAATACTTTGAAAGGCGAGTGTCTGTCAATGGTAAAATAAATGGCTGTTATTTTCATTTTTATTTATTAAATATTGCATGCAAAGAACGAGGTGATATCAATCAATCAAAATCACTCATTCATCATAAACAACGTTTCTCCACAAAAAATACTCAAGTTGGGCTAAAGCAACTAAAGATCCATTCATTCAAGTAATGCATAAAAACTGAAATAAATATTTTATATGCATGATTATAGTATGAATGTCAGTAAATATTGATTCACTTTTTTTCAAAATATACTAAAAATAATGCAACACATAGTATCCATCTTCAACCTTTTTATATATGTCTACTATATTAGTTGGACTATTACAGTCGGCATTTTTCTTTATGTTCATTCAGCGTCATCAATTTCGTGAAGGCCATTTTTATTTAGAGTAGCGCCAAACAGTACACTGACTTGACTGACATGACTTGGGCGATGTTTGGGCAGACGAATAGAAAGAGGAGGAAATTCCATTTAGGATTAGTTTTGACAGGTGAGATTTTTTGATTGATTGCCCTTTTTACCAAGTGAGCAAGCACGCATATAAGATATATATATATTTACAATAATACTTGCGTGGTTGTATTTTAAAACTATGTACATAAAACTACATTACTAAACTTTTAGTATTTTGCAGTCTTCAGTTTCATTCATTCGCAATGTCCTCCGTTTTGGTGTGTGTACTATATTGTTACTTGGTTATGTAAGTCAAGCTCCGACACTGTGTTTTCCTCCCTTCTGGGTGATGATTGCTATAGGTTCATCGTCCATTTCCAAGCATTTTGATGTTCTTCATAGTAAACAGATTTTGCGTAACAAACTATTGGATTGCTACTTTGCTGTTTATATAATTTATTTGCTTCAACTACTAGCTGTTTGAGAGTCGAGTCGGTTCAATTCACAAAGAAAAGGAAGAGGCGGAGGGAATGAAAAAAGTAGTGACCTGACTGAAACTGGCAACAAAGAAAAATGGATCACGTTGATGTTGAATGTGTTGCCAATGATGAGGATAAGATTGGTAGGAGGAGGATGAGATGATGTTGTTGTGTACTCCATGTACACATTTCACCCATTGAATAGTAGTAGTCTACTACTTACTACCTTTCTTTCTGAAAGTAGAAAAAGATGAATGGTGGTGTCAATTGCAAATGGGTGATGGACGATGATTCATTATAAATGAGGAGGAGATCAGCAAGACAAGTTGAAGAAGATATGGTACGAATAAATGGAAGGATGGAGAGAAGACGAACAGATTTCTCTGGACAAGAATGATTTCCAGGATTTATTAGGATTTCATACAAAATTTAATAGGTTTACTGCAGGAATTAACTCGATTGTAGAGTAATCACTTATTAAAATTCAGGATGTGTGTTTTGGGCTTGATATTTTCTCGCTGCAAGTAAAACTTTGGCAGAAGGATGAGCTGACAGTGTCAACCTGTCGTAGATTCATTGATTGATTTGATAAATGTACTTTTTGCCAGAATATTGCTGGCCCCAATATTATGGTGACAACAAAGTGTTCGAGGCACCATGGCCCCCTGCCTATATTGTAGTATATTATGATACATTTTGTGTATTCAATGCAAGTCTGCGTTACTAACTTCAAAAGACAATTATTAAAACTTTTACATTGAATTATAAACTGATTTATTGGCGGTTATATGGTATGTAAAAGTAGATGAGAATGAGACTCTGTGACAGTCCAACGAAAGCGGTGCGAATCCGCCTTCTTCGCAACACAGGAAAATACAATGATGCTTTCAATTTCATTTTGAAACTTACTCATCCATCCGTCTTCCCAGTCTGTCTCTTTTAATTTTTTGTTTACTTATGCCATTAGGTGAGTGAGTGAGGATTATGGGATGGATGACTGACTGCTGCAAAAGACGCAGAAGTGATCCATTCCGCTCTTTTCTCATCTGCCTGCCTTTCTGTTGACTGTCCATCCATCCATTCACATCACTCATTTTGAAATTTCTCAATCCGTTTTTGTCAGCACAATGCAAGCTCTGTATAGTAAAAAGCCTTGCGTGCATCTGTGGATTGGTTGAAGTACGTTGTTCTTGTGTTGTTTTTCATTGCCACGTACTTTAGAAGAAGGCACTTTACAAGTTTCCACGGAACGAAACTACGTTGTAAAGAAGTTTATAATGACGCATGCAACCAAACCGACCAGAGAGGGAGAGAGACAGAGAGAAAGAGCGAGAGAAGTGAAGTGATGTGAAAAAAGAAAGATGATCTTTGTGACAGGTTGGCAACTACTGTTTGGAATTTATAATTTCCACACTTTGTCTTCACACATACTTGTTATTCGCCACAGTCCAAACTTTGGCTTTCCTTCTTGTCTGTCTGCACGATTAGTATTCGGTGTATTTCCTCCACTTCACATCACATCATTTCTACCTTATTGTTTTATTGATTGATTGAAAGGCATTACTCATTTTTTTGCTGTGCTGCGTCAGATGAGAAGTGAAAACAGAGTCAAAAAACTTTTTGAGAAAATAAGCTGAACAACAATTCATTTCGTTCGAATTCATTTGGATTAGATATCATATTTTTAAAAGTGAGCAGCAGACGAAAATGTGGATTAAAAGTTTTGTATTCCATGTCGGCTTCTCTCTTGCTACAAATTACAATGTACATGTGTCTAAAATACTAAAAGACACTTATCATTTCACTGAAAACAATGAGACATGTGTATGTCTTTACCTCATTATCACAGACTGTTGATTGGCATCGGCACCTGCTTTCTTCTCTTCAACCGTCATAAAAATTCATATTCACCTCTTTACAATATAATGCTCGCCATTTCTGCATAATATTTTTTGAACGTAATATTTCTATCAATAATGTGTCTTGCAAAATGATTATTCTTTGAACAAGCGCGACATGCTAGTTCAAGGGATACTTTGTTATTTTAGCAAGTATGAAATTCTATCAAAAAAGGAAAAATATACCCGAGAAATATACACAGTTTCAGATAATAAGCTTAAAAGTAAAGGATATGACTTTACTGCGCGTTGGTACACAAGGGGTGTTAAAATAAATAGGAAGGATCTTCCTCGAGGTGTCTGCTCAGCTCACTGTTATTTTTTGATGATGAGTAAGTAAGAAGTGTGTGTACTTAAAATATGACAGGAGAAGGGATAAAAGGAGACAGACAGACAGATAGTCATGTGAGGAGGCAGAGAAGGATAAGTAGATTGTGTAAAGCAAAGAATGCAGTAGTATTATGATGAGTGGCAGGAGTAGGACCACGGAAAGGCACTGAAGGCATAGAAGAGCCATGTCCTTTCCTCATTGCGCATTGGTTTGGAGCAGGTAAATATTTTTCAAATAATATATTAAGAGCATATATTGCGTGGTGGCGGTGGTGTCGGCGGAAGAAAAAGGAATCTTGTTGAAGACGATGATGATGAAATACAGAAGATGAAAGGTGCCCATAAGAAGCATGTACTGAACCTTGACGGCCCTTCTTGTTGTAATTCCCCCACTAGTCATTCATTCACAGTCAACTTTATTTTTATTATGCAAAATACGTGTAGAGACATGCATTAGTTCTGGTGTATAAACATACAGAGTGCTCAATAGTATAATGTGCTTTTACAACTAAAGTCATATATTTATAGTCAAGCGTGTGCATTACCTATATGTGGCCCATGCATAACTATAAAAGTGAATTTTTATACTGCATGGATGATGATGACGATGCTCTTCTTAGATGTGTAATAAGTTGTGTAGGAAAATAGTGGTGGTGATACGCTATATTCCATCTTCTTTTGAAGTAGTTTGCTTTTATTTTTCTTCTTTCTTCTTGATAGTTACTGATGGTGGTGATGGTGGTAGCTCATTTATCATTTGAGAGGATTAGAGGAGCCGGCTGTCAAACCAACAGCCCTGGAAAATGTTGGTTTGACAGCCCCCGATTAGTTGACGGGAATTTATGCTCCTTCGTCTTCTAACTTCTTCCCAAGCAACTCGCTCGTGTACTTTGTGGCGGTGCGGCGTAAGATCGAGGTTTGGGTTGAGACGTAGACAAACAGAACGGGAGATGTGTAATGGAAAAGAAAAGGAGCATCGTCAAGGAAGAAGGAACACTCTATTTGCATACACCTAAACTAACATACAAATAAAATAGTCTATGAGAGTCTACCTCCAACATCAAGACAACTTTACCTGCCATCTATCACAAAATATAAATTTGTGTGCTAATGCTTTGAAAACTTAATTTTTAGCTCTTAACTCTAGCCTTATTTGTACTAATTATGACATGGTAAATACAATGAAAATTACTTTTTTATTCTTCGTATACATTTGTTATGCTACATTATAAATGGCTCTTACGGGTTTTGAGTTATTATGTAGTAAAATTGTAAACTACTTCAATTCAATTTGTCACGTGATCTAATTGAAAATACAAATGCAAGTAAAGTAAAATTACAATAGGTATTTCTCATTCAATAAAATATGGTTTGTACATTACTGATGCTTAAAACAAAGTTTCATATCATTCCAAAAAGAGAAGCCATGAAGCAATGATGATACATTAAAAGTGCCACATGTTGATGGAAGAAATATCTCACGAAGCATCACATTTTACTTGACGGATGACATGCAGACATTTCACATGTATTTTAACGAGTTTACGTACCAAAATTATTGTATTTCAGACAGATAAATGAGGTGATATCATCATCAATTTTTGGTGTATAGTAAAGCTATTTTGATTGTTTGAAACAGAGATAAATGAAACATCATTTCCGACAACGAAAGCACAAAAAGTGGCTATTATATGCATTATGTTTTCCGAGAAAAAATGTATCCATTACACGGATAGTGCTGGAAAGAGACCACCAATTTATTACAAATGAAAAACGTTTTCCGAAAAAACCACTGAGAAGCAGATGACGCTATGTGGAGGAATCATATAGGGTCTAAATATTGTTATTGATATCCATAATTATTCACATTTTCTGAAACGGAAGGACGAAACATATATTACCTTTTTCATAAATTATTACTATTACTTCTACTCAGAACAACTGCATGCAACATTAATACCGAAAAATAGTTAGGTACTGCGCTGGGTTTATCATTTCGTTAACATGCCTGTCTATTTGTTAGATGATACAACTGAAAAGGAAGGACACAGACATGCGTACCGGTATAATGGTAACAAAAGACGAACAATTATTGGGAATTACCTGTAATCTTTAAGGTGTAATGTGTTGTATTCACCCTCATCATCATAATCCAAGTAAATCGTAATATGCAATGGGCAGAAAGAGATAAAGATGAGAGGAGCCAAATCAAGAGCGATGAGACCATTGTTTGAAAATTAAATGAAGGTAAATTAAGTGTTCTTGGCACTGCTATTCGGTACCATATGATAATCATGAGGTTCGTGAGTATTGCACGCTTCATTATCCCAAAAAAGTGTATTTTTAAGGAACTCGAATAGTTATTCCCCCATGGAAGATGTAATTAGATAGGCTTTCAGACGTAATAATGTATATCCATGTTTACTTCTAATCAGACTTGCAAGATTATGTGGCGGAAATTTGGTTTCGTTACATCACACTACCAGGTTATGTGCTGTTGCACTACTACTCACTCTGCGGCAAAATGACATAATATGTAATTGGAATAATCAGGTAGGTAAGCGGTAAACTACATAATTTTGTTCCACGAAAAACAAAAGCAGCCTAAAGCCAAGTCTGTTTCACCCAAATATACATTTCAAATAAGTACTTTTTGAACCATTTTGAAATAATAAAAAGGGCAATTTTTTCTCGAAAAAGTGTGGCCCATGCATGATGCATGCATCTGGAATCAGTTAAGTTGTTGGTGCATGAAATGATAGTAATATACTAAAAGAGAGTAGAGGAGAATGGAAATTTTAATGTGAAAAAGAATAGGGCAAACGAATAAGAGCAGCAGACATGATCTTTCATGAAGATAGCACCAGGCACCACGACTAATGGAAGCTGAAGCAAAAACAGAAAATTTTTGATTATCGGGTTGCGTTAAAGTTGAGGAGCTAAATACAGCGTTTGTTGAGAGTATACAATAAGCGTAGATGACGAAAAGTGAAGAAGCTTCATAATGATGTTTCCTTTTCCTTAGATGATGACGATGAGGTTGATGATAGTGTATGTGTGCAGTAATGTGAATGGAAGAAATGTATTTTATGATGACTACTTCTGTCTGTTGGGGTTGTTATTATTAGTTTGCATGGAATGATTATATGGTAAATGGACAGGGACCTCACCAACGTGCTCATCAACCACTCGGCAAACCCACTAATCATCTTTTCTCTACTTATCTTTGTTTCTCTACAAAATGTTATTATGTAGCTGTGTGTGTGAGTCACACACGCAGGCAGATAAGGCTACAATACACAAATGCTATTAGTGAAACATAAAGGTACAAGAGACACGCCAACAAACACAGGTAAACTTGGTCTGAAAGGTCCATGAAAGTTAATTGTGAATACTTGGAACTGAAAGACAAATACATAAATGCATACATTTTATGTGCATTAATCTCAAAAATCGTAATATGACTTAGACTTTGACTTGTTTAGCAAAGAAACATTTAATATTTAAAATCTTTTCTGCAAACAGAGAAATTTTGATTCTTATATTTGTTTCAGGTTAGTAAAGCGCTTGAATCACCTGCAAACAAAGTCGATTTTGGCTTTCCGAAGCTTAGTTTATGATCAGTTAAAGCGTTTTCTTGTCTGTGGACTTTTGCGTGAGGTTCCTTCTTCACTTGGCCAATTTAACTAATATTTATAATGAAGGATAATCAAGGAGTATACCAACAGCAGTACCAACACTCTGATTTGTGCTCGTCATTCAATTAACTGAATCACTGGCTAGTGAAACACAATATATTATACAAGGGTCTAGTTTACAAAAGACCTACTTGGATGTCTGCACTAAAGCCTTGTCGACAGTCAGCTAGTCTCCTTTATCCTCTAGATGATATACGATCACCCCCATGAAATCAATTGAAGAAGGTACTCTAGCCGAGAGAGACTCCTTCGTGACTCCACAGCAAATCAAGAGCAATCAGACAAATCATACGGTTTCCATAATTCGTAGTCTGCTGATAGTGCTGATGCCTGTAAAATTTTGAATTTCATCATCATCTAATTACCATCACGCGTTTATGCCTTAATTTTTGTAATATTCATTGAAATTGAGGTGCAAAGATGAAAGAGGAAAAATGTAAAGCTTTGTTCTTTTAGAGTGGTGAAATCCTGAGCTCTTGAAATAAACAAATCACATTGTAACATTGCGCTAAATGTTAGTTTCATTTGGTTAAAGTCATTATTTATTTAGATAATACATTATAAAGACACGTGGAACTTTTTAGGAGTACAGTTAGTCCACAGTCATGATGGCCGCTACTAGTAATCCATTAACACTATTTGCTTTCCTCTTGCCTTTTCCGTATGTTTTCCATCTTCTACAATGGCATCCATGTGTTTCTTTCTTTCTTTAATTTTTTCCTGATTGTGCTTGTGATTATTCACACAGATGGCCTGATATAATAGTTGTATTAAATTAATTTAAAACTATTAATTTACACTATTACTTGATAATAGACTATGAATGAATACCTCGGCAGCTTTTAAAATGCAGGCCCACATTTTCTTTTCCCGGTAACAATGATACGGAGTTAGAGGCCCATGAGCTGAATCAAAATCATACAATAAAATGCTTGGTTTTCTTCAAATTCATCTAGGATAGTGATTTTCATAGTGGATGATTAACCTTTGTACTGATCATCGAAGCAGTCCAAAATGACATCGGTCATTTTGTCAACTGAGTCTTTGCCCATTTGACCTGGGTACAAGCGTTTCAAAACGTCTAGAAGCTTATAGAGCCATATTTTTCCTTCTAAAATTAATCCCATCTTTCTAGCCAGGCAATGTTTCCGACACTTTAACATTAAAAAATTACAAATTTTACACACCCCGAGGTTTAGTAATGTGTTTCGAAATTACCTCTACCGGTGCACTCTTATCTCTGTCACATTCGGCCATGGAGTCATTGTAATTTTGAGGCAGTTCCCCAACCCATCCTTCTTGGCATTGAAATATTTTGATATCACTGTTAATGAACAAGCCAACACCACTCTAAAATATCAAAAAGAGAAATTTTATATAACAAAATCCCAATATAGGATTATTATATTCTCTTATGTGAGGACTAATTGAGTTACTTGAATTATATTCAGTAGACAGAATAGTGTAACGACGAAATAGTAACCAGTCAGCAAATTCTTCGGATTCATTCTATAAATTGAAATACCCAACATTTACGTTGTTTATCTCAGCAACAAAAAGCAACTTTGAGCAATTTTGTAAGCTTAAAATAGTAAATTGAAGCAAATCAGTTGTTTTGAATGCTTGACCATGCTATTGTCATTAAGTGTGAACATTGTATTAAGTCAAAGTGGAATTGTTATTGATTCAAGGATAACTTTTTGAATTGAAATTATGGTTTAGAAATGGTATGAAAAATAAAAGTATTAAAGAGCTCAGTGCTTAATACATGTAGTCATTATTTTTTATCTGTGTGATAATGGTTTCATTTTGCAACGATTTCATTTATATTGGATTATTTACATGCACGCACACGTTCCCATAAACCCTTATTCCGTCGCATAAATACTTTTGGAGCCCGCTTTTCGATTCTGGCATATCTATAGCAACCACACAATTATCCTATAAACTGTGGTATTATCACTACATCGGAGCTGAAAAGAGGAGGATTCTACTAGAATGAGTTGCAGATGTGTTGGGGAAGAAATATTTGATATACATGCATCTTTAAAAAGAAAGCAAGACACAGCTTCATTCACTAGCTGCTTCCAAGGGAGGATTTGTGCATAAAACAGCCTGGCAGAACGCATACACAATCATAATATATTATTATTAAACATTTCAGGCAGTTTGTAATACTCTACTTAAATGATGTACTTTCAGGAGATGACGCGCTTTATTTCTTTTTCGCTCTTATTTTTATTCTCTCATAACTGAGAAGACAGGAGGCATTTTACAAGCAAAAGAAGTAAACAAGCAAAAAAGAGAATGCAGCAGCGGCAGACTCTTTTCTTCATCTCTCATCCATCTCTTTTCTCATGCAATAATAATAAAATTGTACCGAGAAAATGCAGAGTTTCTGCTGTCTCTCTGCGTGCAGCACAATATACCATGTGTAATATTGCATTACGGTAATGCATAGAGGAGGAGGACGAGGAGAGACGACCACTACTACTGCACACTACGCAGAGCTATATATATGACTACATGGTATGGCATGGATGGTAAGCATAAATTATGTGAGGAAAAAGCCGGATTTTCTCTCCTAATGGCATCTCCTGACATTTTTAGTGCGGAAAAATGGGGCTGAGATTGGAAGGCGAGACTTGGCCCTGTAATTTATTGGTCATTTGACCATGGAGGTTGACAGCGCTACGTGAATTATCTCCTGTGATGTGTCTGCATATATCTCTTTGCAACATACTCAGCGTTTGTTCAGCAGCAGAGGAGTATGCATTCGTATACTCGTGCCCATAATATTATTCCTCCACCTCCTCCTCCTCCTGTGGTGAAGATACTTTTCGCTTCTTTTGCTCCTGTAGTTGCCTGTCCTCTGTGTACATTCGTACATTTATCCAGTCGTAGGTATATGCCAATAATATCAGTTCCTCTTTTTCTACTTCTTCATCTCGTCGGTTGGTGCTAACTCAGCTTTACTCACTCACTTAGATGAACTAACAAAATAACGTTTTCAAAAAAGTAAAAAGAGGGAACCCCCACCCTCCTCAGCTCCATTCATGCATGTTTGCTTAAATGTATTGCTTCCTCCTCCACGCACACACATGGTCTCTCGCACTGGCCTGCCACATAAAATATACTGGCCCTGCACACGAGATGATGTGAATTGTGTGCGCTGAGCTCAGCAGCAACGCCGCCACTGTGTACCCTGTCATGCTAAATCTTGTGCAAAAAAATTTCACACTCTTCATCACTCTTTCGGACCATTTCATGTCGGATGAATGTACAACCCTTTGTCCTCCTCTTTGTGTCAAGTGAACAAGTCTTCAAATATTTTAGTTCCTTACCACTACTGCGTATGCTACATTATACCATCATCTTTCTTACAAACAAACCAATAATGTCTTATCTACAATCTAGTATTGTACGTTAGTCAATAAAGATTTTAGGAATGAACACGCGTTTTTGTAAATACAAAAAACTAATCATTATTGAAGAGTCATTCAATTCCACATCAAATTACGGCTAAGGTAGATCAGAGACATATGCCGACAGGATAGACAGAAAGACAGAGTTTTCAAAAGGGAAACAAGAGAAGGAAGAAAAAACCTAGTCGTGTCATTTCATTTTCGGCTTGCTGCAATGCAAAGAATTTGTGTTGGGGTGTACATGGCGCGGTTGCACGGTTTGTCGGCTTTGAGAAAAAACACGACAGATTCAATTGTAGGAATAATAGAGGTAATAAAGAGGAAATATTATAATTATTAGAGGGAAGCAGATTTTGAATGCGTTGCTATTATTATTTCATTTATTTTTATTATATCGTACGTTCCAAGTGAATAGATAAAAAGACAGGCAAAAATACCAGAAGAATGGAAGCATATCAGATATGCCAGCCAACGTCATAAAGAGTGGAACATAAAAGGGGAGTTGACATGACAGGAGTAGTGGTGGTAGTGGAGATATGTTGAAGGGCTTGTGTGTACTCTGTGTTGTGCGGGACGGGACCCCCGGTGGACAGCTTGTCCACGTCAAGCTGTGACCAAGATGAGATCCCGTCTCCACCCTAAATTATTAGCCTCCCTGCCTACCATAAAATACATACGACGATGCGGTACCCAAAATGAATACCTATTCTCTTCTCGCTCCGTGCATGGGCTCACAAATAAATGACAGCAGTGTAATTCATGAGATTCATAACGAAAACTAAATACGTTGATTACTAATGATGATAGCAATAATCAGGCTGCAATTTAGTAAACCGAGTCATCTAGAGGAGAACCTAACAAGCAAGTTGTAACTTGAAGTCGGGATTTTTTGGTCCATGAATTTTAATGATTTATATAACTTTTTCCGGTACTGAAATAAATAAAGTGTGGAATGTTACCTAAATATTTTTAATTTCTTGAGAACCCCGGCCCACACAAATGCAGAGAATAAACTGGTGACTTAATGATCTCCGATTGTGTATTATCTCATATGTCATGTCATCCTTCTCTCATAATAATATCCTGTTCTTCTATTGTCCTGGCAGACAACAGGAGGCACTCATGAATATCCACTTAGCAGGATAATTTACACACATTACTTGACACCGAGTCAGTTTCCACTGTCATCTCTCTTGTTTATGTATATGATCACTGCTGTCCCTAATAATGATGATATATGTGCATCTGCAAGTCTCTTTTATTATTGTCGTGTAAAATACCTTTGCTGAATCATACAAGAAATGAGAAAACTGCCAACCAAAACTCCACGAAAGCGTTGTGTGTTCTCCTCCCTACTGCGACTAATCCATCTTGTCGTCATTATTTACACTGTCAATTGTGTCAATACTTGCGTATGTATTACCCTTGCCTATTCAATGGAAAGAGAAACGAGACGACCATGTCATTGTTATTACTGTTTCCCCAAAACGAATGCCACATTGTTATTGTTGTCACCCCTATCCTCGGGATACCTATGGAGAGATCAATGTGTGTGGCAAAATACTGACATAAGCAGACATTCAAATACAAATAACACACAAGCAGCAGACAACTTTGCATTCCTTAAAATCTCAGCTCAGCAGCAGTCATTTTCAGTTTCATAGATTATTTGCATGGTTGCATTTTCTCGAGACGAGAGGGAAAATCCTTTTACTTTTGCATCAGTAACCCGTAAACGCCACTGCCACAATCACAGTCATTCATCTTACCAGCACTATTTTTAATGATAGAATCTGAAAAATTTATACTCTTTCTAAAAGCTAAGTTACCCCACACCAACTTCTTTTGAAAATATCTCGATTATTTCTTTGAGATGGTAAGGTGGGGAACACAATGAGGCGGGCTTCCTGTAATAATCCTTGCTGGCACATAATCTTTGTCTTATTTCGCACACATAACACAAAGGCAACCGATTTTATAGCATGCTATTAGTTGCTGGTGCTGATATTGTTGATGGACCACCGGAGATGACAGGAGCCTTCTAAACTGTATGTATATTTTAAGCTGTTACGCTAGCTTTGCAGCTTAGTTCAAAACTTTTTCATCAACGTCATCATAAAAGCCCTGCTGTGTTTTTCAAACAACAAACTAGAAAAATGACAATGAATGAATGGATCACTTTTATCCCCTGCGCTTGGCTTATTGCTTCTTTTCTTTTGCACGATATTTTTTCGTTGATGTTGGTAAGATTTCTACTCTTTGAGGTGAAGACGAGAATGTGTGATAGCTTCGTCGTTAGTAAACCGACGCTTTTGTATTGGGCTGTCTAGCTGGCTAGAAAACGACGTGTCGTGTCGTGCCTGATCCATTCATCCAGTAGATCATCGTTGTCATTATCATTATAAAAGCGGTAACAAATAAACACTTTTGCCATTTGATTCATTGTTCCATTTATTGTTATTACTTCCACATCATCATTACCCACCAGATTACAACAATATTAATTTATACACGAACACGGCGGGAAGGATTACAGAGATGCATGACGAAACCAACAAGAGTTTTCAGAGGAAGGACCAAGAAAGCGTCGTTTACAATGCCCCTGCAACGCATACTAAAATGCAATGACCAATATAGACTCGACAGGTGGGCTCATGATCACCTGTAGACATTTGCTTTCGTGTCGTCGTTCATGTCATGATGCCTCCTCTGAAGCTGACACTGGGCTATCCTGTCTCAAAGAGAAAACTTTTTTCTCTTGTCCATGCATGCACGTGATGCTAAAAAATTATTAATATTGCCTTACATTTAATATAGGCATATTATATGCAGCATCATTAGTTGAATTCAAAGATTGGTTGGGTAAAATGCATAGCTATCTGTGTGTTCTGAGAACAGTGCGCAAGCATAAAAATAAAGGTATTGTAATGGAAAAAAGAAAAATGAAAAATGTACCACCAACGCTATCACATCACAAAATGCTATACATCTTGCATGGCTTATGTCAGAAAGTGACAGGTGTGATGTGATGTCCATTCAGTCAGTCGCGCTTTTTGTTGTTATTGTGTAATGTTATTGTAATAAGTTATTCGTACATCATATATCAAAACTTGAGTGACGCTTAAAGCGACGTGATGCTGTTGTTCTGACAAAAGAAAGTAAAAATGCTATTCCCAATTCCAAAAGGGTTTCTCTATTTTCAAAACGACAGATACATTTTTGCGTGTCTGTGTCTATAAGTATATTAAAATATAATTACGATTACTAATACTTTGGAAGATTATTGCTAGAGATAATGCTATTTGATTCAAAAAGATGAATCTCTAGTTTTTGGCTTTTTGGCTGGGTATAAAAATCAAACAGATTCTTTTTTCAAGTGAATTTCCCATGTGACAAGTAAACATACCTATGAGTGACATGACACGAAGCTTTCCATTTACACTCTGTGTGACTTCTTTCTGTTCATGACAATGACGTGTTCCTGCGCTTTGACACACTATTATCATGCTAATACTAATAATCCGTGTAAGGCAGTTGTGTGGTGACTTGATTTTCTTTGCTTATATTTTGCATAGAAAATACTTTACATACTGTGAACCTATCTCATATATAAATGAGAACAGTTTATGACAGAAGGAGGATCAGCAAATAAATCCAATCTAGGTATTCTGGGTTTAATACCGTGTTTATGTCGGTCACGTAAAGTCACATGTGGAAGGTGAGACCAATGCACCAGATCCCCTCCACCAACAATAACAACAAAAATACGTTTAATACATACATTGTCATATGATGATAAAGTACTACACCAACATTTCACATAGAAAAGGCATATTTTTTGTATATTTCTCTCTTTCTTTTTTCTCATTGTGTTTCATTTGCCCAATCCTAATCCCGTGTTCCCAACCTCCGTAGAAAAAGTAGATTACACATTCATAAATCTGCTTCCAGTAAAGCAATCCAAATTCCCACTTGTCTGCAGTCATACAAATCTCTTAGAAGCGACAACAACAAACCAGTCAAAAAATACACATTAGTAGTGCGACTACATATTATTATGATTATGGATGAATGACACTTGACACATTTGTATTGTGTGAAATGTCGCCTGTCTCTAGTTTACTTGTATTTAGTCGTTATAATTTCTGACAAGTTAAAAGTGGTAGGAAGGGAAGTACTAGAAACTTGAACAATGCTTTTTATGTACTCTCCTAACCGCACAACAACAGTTAGCCTACATAACCGTGTAATGTAGCAATAGCACAGTAATACATATATTTATGTATCTGTCTTCAGAATGTTGTATCTTTTTTTCAAGCCAGCAACCCCACACGTTGGTTTTATCTTTAAAAGTAGTCTTGGTGGCACTTGGATGTAATAACATTATAGAAGACAAGGTCGTGGCTTGCCTTGTGCCACTACACAAAAATATTCCTCTGCATATTGTGCTCCCTAATCTTTACGCACTTGACAATGGTAATTTTTCTAATTGAAAAAGGTGGGGATTTAATTCTTTCAGGTTATTTGTCGTCTGTTGGGACTTTCGAGAAAACGTTATCTTGACACTTTACAACTCGCGAGTTGAAAACCTTGTCTTGCGGGAAATGGATGCATTCTGGTTTCATGAATAAAAATTGTGACAACAGCGGTTGTTCATGTATTGCATATGACATTAACATTCTTGTGCAATATGGGCTTTCATCTAATCTCTAAAAAGCAGGGCCGTTTATTGTTGCTGGCCAAGCAAAGCTTGAACCTAGCCTGGAGCAAATAGTCAAAACTACGCATTATTTATAAAACCTAGGTATATTATTTTTTGTGCTCGTCTATGAATAATATGAAAGCTTTGAAAAGAGGGAAGTTGAGTCGAGAGTCAGTCTAGGCAGAAAAACAATCCTATTTTATTTTATTTACCGGAACGCTCTAACTTTAATCCATTATGTATATCTTGCGCACAAGCTAGAGAAACAGCTATGGCTATAAGGTTATATTTTACTATATAGTGAGCAACTTTGTGAAACAGTAACAGAAGTAAGTGGCAGATTTATTAGGCATATCCGATTTCCTGAAAAATGTATTTTGATAATGTTGATTAGCTATGCCATGGAAGGGAATGATCATGATGATCGTGATATCGTGCTCAGATTTCGTTACGGTAAAGCAATACCTCAAAATAACATAATATATAGCTAAACATTCTTCATCGTATGTGTGAGGAGATTTATGAAGCTATTTATCAAACAAATGGAGAGGTCTATATTGCCAGGCTTTATAGGTTCTACCTTTTTACGCAGTGCATTTACTTTTTCTGAAAGAGCTTTACTTTACATTTACTTTTACTTGTTTGGTACAGCAAAATATTTTCATAATATATATGTCTAGATAATCATGCAACAAAAAAAAACAATATTTTGTAGTGAAAATATTTGAATATGACAAACTGGTGTTACTTTGACCCAAAAGTTAATTTAGTCTCCATTTGTTTTTGTTTGTATCCTTAATCCTTGCAGTATTGATATGATATATTATTTTATATTTATATAATCTATTATCTATCTATATATATCTAATCTGAAGCAGTGAATGTTTATGGGCTGTGCAACGAAAACCCATCTACAGTTAGATTGATAATGGCTGGTAAATCTGTAAAAGTGATACCTATTAATTTCTCACAAATAAGACACTTCAACTTCTGAAAGCATTGCTTCATAATCCCTACGATGACATCAGTGAAAGTCTCGACCCAAAAAACTATGCCATTCTGAACTAATGCTTGAACAATTTTTCTCGTGTCGTTTCTTCGACCGAGAAAGCTGAAGCCGCGCAAAAACGTCTACAAAAAGAAGAATAATTGACGCTGTCTCAATTGAAGAGCAAAGTTCATTTGTCTCCTCCTCTTCTACGTGCCTCTCATTTTATATCGTACAACTATCCCAACATCCTCACAAGCACACACTCAAGTCACAGAAGCTCTCTTACCGCCGCGACTACATATTTTTCACCCACCAGAAAGCTTGTTTGTAATACAAATGTACTTCTTTTCCCTTGTAATAAAAAGTATATATAAGTATATAACACGTTCACGGGACATGAAAACTTTCTCAAGAGTCAACTAGTCTTTTCCTCTCTCCTTCCGTCTTTCTTGAAAAGAGTCTCGCCCGTCAAAACATATGTCTTGTGTCGAAATCCACTCTGCCCTCTTTGTTATCCTCCCTCCCTCTTCTTTTTACTTTACTTTATCTTGTTCCTCATTTATTTCCGTCTCGGCACACACACAGACCTCATCATTTCCCTGTCAAAGTTCAGCAAGGAGAAAAAGCTCTTTTTCTTATTTTGCTTCCTCCTCCGCTCTTCTTCACGATCAATTACCATTAGTCTTTCCGAAAAGGCTTTCCAGTCATGTCTTCTTACCTCTCCACGCATTTTTCATTCTTCCTCCATTCCATTACACATCCACGGCAATCTATACCCACACAAAACGCATGTATAACTTTTTATTGCATCACATACCTATTTTCCGTCATAATGATAAACGGGTTGATGATAATGATGACGATGATGCTTTCACAGTAGAAAAGCTCCAATTTTTCATTAATTCAATAACATTTATTTTTTCCTACTTTTTCATTCTACTCAACAAGAAGAGAGTCAGTTAATCGATCAGTATATTTTCTCTTATTACAAACACCACCATTCCCATTAACTTTAATTGCTATCTCAATTAAATTGTTTCCGAGAAAATAATCGGATGCCACTGCCATTGCTTTGGAATACCATTCCTTTCGTTGGAACCATTTTGTTACTTGAGCATTCACTGCCTGAGCCATTCCTCGAAGTCCTAAATGAGGTTTCGTCACCACATCCGTTGCAGTCGCAGTCAGTTCCGTCATCAACGTCCAAAAACGACCCTGACATCCGAAATACTGTAAATCTTCCCACATGTATTGCTCCAAAGTGCTAACATTATTTGTATTTGCCCAAGACTAAAAAAAATAAACAAGAAAGATAAATATTTTTTTCCATACTTATCCAAGTTGCGATAAGTCCCACAGAACGTACGCATCTGATTTACACGGAATGATTAATAGTTTTTGTATTCATACATGCTGGAAGGGTGGCCAGAGAAATGAATATTGTTTCCGTATCAGAGGATCCGGATACGTAACGAAAATCGTTCTGCTCCACTTCCAAAGAATGTTTGGTGTGATACGGGAATAAGATGTTGATGATGCCAACGTGCCGTTATCATTGTAAGGAACCAGATAGCCACCTAAATACTTGTCCACCAATTGAATTAGCTCAGAGTGCACTTTTGCCTCTGCTTCCAAACGATTGATTTCTCCTGATGCGCTTGTTGAACGAATGGTGACGCGATGAAAGTCGACAAACACAATTTCCTCTCTGTTGGTTTCCTCGTGAAACCGCTGAATATCCTCCAAGAGCATTGACAACGGGATTTGTGGGATGAGGGTATCATGACTTACCCAAAACTTTACGGGGAGCAAGGGATGATGTGTCACACGCACGTCCAAATATCGGATACCATGCATTAACTGGTCGTGGATGGACTCCTCTTGTCTACACAAAGAGTTTGCATTTTGTTTGGGAAATTTTATTACTGGCACACGTTTCACAAGAATAAATATACTAGAGTAAGATTTTATGCAAAACTAGTAAATCATTAAATCATACATCACACCAAAATAAAAGTACCCATAATGAGAACTGCGTTGTGCAGTGCTGAACTTACGTGATTTCATAAGCGGTCACAGGATTAATTTCAGACCGAAGCCCTTTATATGATTCCCATGAGCCAGAGTTGTGAGTGCCAGGGATAATGAGTGAAGTCAGGGGTACATTACCAATCGACTCTTTAAGTTCGGCCATCCAGAAAGGATACAAACGTAAGCACTTACTTTTCACTACGACTGTTGTTGGGTTAGTAAGTGAGCTTGGCAATGATTTTACCGATGAATCAGAAGAGCCACTGCTATCATCACGGCCATCATTCAATTTCCTGATTGTGCGGACATACGCAATCCAATATCCGAGGAAACATGGATTCTTTAACCCTCCAGAAGATAAATCCCCACTGGGTTTCTCGTATCGCAACGTTGTTTTGTAGTAACCCGAAGCAGCCTCAGACCGAGATTTGACTGAACATCTTTGGTCATTTGGAGGACGTGGAGGGGGTTGCGGGGAGGATTTCGAGGTAGGTTCCCACTGGAATACACCGACATAGTCCTCCACAAGATCGTCTTGAACAAAAATCTTGTCAAAATTTATCCAATTTAGTTCCAAACGCCGATCGCACTTTGTTTCGGTAAACCATGTCCATGGTTTGTACCATGAACGATGGGGACAGTCTGGCTCAGATGAAACGGTTAAAAACAAATCTGGCTCAGAATCGAATACGCCTTGTGCTGGATTGTTTCTTTTGAAACTTTGAAAGTCATTTCTTGACGCTAAGCAATGCGAAACAAAGATAAAAACCGTAAATTCCAAAAGGAACGCGTCAAAAAGCTGCAAATGGTTCATCGTTTTTCCTCTGTTTGCCGTCACAAGCTTTTGCAACAATGAATCATGTTGAGTGAAAAGGATGAAAATTCATAAACGTGAGTGATGAGAATGCCCCAAGTTATTCTAATTAGCCATTCCATTCGTTATGCTCAGAACAATATGCATGAAATTACAATAAACCTTTTTAACAATTGATGCTGTTGATGTTTGACTCATTTAACAACAAAAAGGTGACGCATGCAATGCACATCATTTTTATGATCCTCTCCATCTAATTTTCCATCCATGTCACACATCATTTCAATCCTCCTCCTTGTCACATGTCATATACATTTGAATAGAGCATCATTATTACTATTTTCCGCTGCCACCTTACCATGTTTTATTGCAATATTCACGGCAAACTTTGGGAATACAAATAGCACTGTAATATATTACACCATCATCAGAACAATAAACCACCACACACCACAAGCCGTCATTTTTTCTTTTCAGTTTTATAAAGAAGAAAGGGGAAGAATGGAAAAAAGCTCATTTTTTTCTTTTGCATCCGTGCTCCATCATCATCTTTTCCATCCATAATAAATGTGATGAGGTCACGGCGATTCACATGCATAACAATGGTAATGATGGGGATATACGTTCTCTTGTGAAAGTAGTATATATGTCGTATTATAATAAATACTAATAATGTTTTTTAATGCGACAGCAACAATGATATAAAAATGCAATGCTGAATTCGCTATACATCTTGACTGGTGAAGTATCATAGTTGTCATTATCATTGGTTTAGTTTTAAGCAAAAAATAGATCCTCCAGTAGCAAAAAAATATATATTCTCAAAATGTATGCAATATGTTAAATCCATGAACTTTGTAGAGAGTGCTGGAAGTATACCACTCTAACAACACAAACAAGGAATAATGTTTGTTGAAGCATCATTATCATCGTCATCCTCCTCATCATCCTCCACGTTCATGCTTCTGATGACGGTGATCATCGCGATGATGATCTTCCTCGTGCATGGTAAAAAAGCAAAAGAGCGAAAATGTTGGATGGAACATGACACCCGGGGTGTGAGAGATGTGTGTCCCATCAAATGACAACTGCAGATGTTCTCCGTAAAACACACGAGAAAAAACAGGAATAATATTATATAGAGTAGGAATACGGGAGAACCCAAAGAGGAACAACAACAACAAGAGGAAAAATAGGTTCCATTGTTCAAAAGTGACACTGAATTATGAGGAACCCCGTGGGCTCATTGTTGTGAGTCCTTCATCCATTTTATGTACATCCCCCTCCGCCGCACTTATTACAAGGCAGATAGACAGGGAGAGAGAGCAGGGGAAAAGCATTGTCATTATTACTTTTCCCCGTTAAACCGTGTACACGCTACACACGGTAGTTCCAGAGACACTTTTGCGTGGTGCTCTGATGTCTGAAGTATATATTCTTTTCATTACCGCAGATCCTCTTCTTTATTCCTAGTGAAACATTTGCTTTTATTACATAACCAAGCACTCGACTCAACTAAAGCAATATTATTATTATTACTGCTACGTACGTGCAGAAAGATAAGACCATGTTATTTTATGTACAAGTAGCGGAACAAGTACACAAAAATATGTAGTTTTTTACGACAACCTATCAACGTCATTGTCGTCATCTTCCAAAGTGGAAAATGACGATAAAGCGACAGCAGATATTAAAATGGGATTTTTTCATCCTGATTCTAATCATGATCATCAAGGTGAGCCTATGGAAGTGGGCTTTGGTTCCGACAGAGAAAAATGGAACAAACAAGCTGGTTTAAAGAAACACACGTTTGAGATATTTGTCGCTTTTCGTTTACCAATCAAATGTCAAACAGAAAAAATAATTGTTAAAATCTGAAAAGACAAAGAATCAATACTTTTAAAACATTAATTGTTCTCTACAAAACGCGATTTTGGAAACGGATCAAAAAAGTAAATGCTACATGTTTTAATTTAATATAAATATTGTTCAGAATATTATCCAGAAGCTCCCAAAGCGTTGCATTGCACATTTACAAATGGTTCAATAATGTTTGTTCCGAGAATTAAATGAAAATGAAGAATTATTCTTGTACACTTTTCTTTTGACATTTTAAAGAGCTCTTTATCTTATTTTTCCACCCTCTTCGTTCTGACAACCCCACTTCCTTTCCTTTATAAACCTCTGCTGCTTTTCAAGTTGATGTCCAATCCATTTCTGAAATGATTGTGTAACGTATGAACCAGCACTGCTTCCTAAATTCAACAACAAGTACAAGTGGATGGAAATTGTAGATTTTGTTGTATCTGTCTTTTTGTACTACACTTTACGTACTTCGGCACTCACTTCACTTTTACTTGCTTGCTTAGAGACATTATTTGTTATACGTCACGTCAACAACAAAGAGTAGAAAAGAGAGGACTACACACACTCAGTATGATGGAGAAGAATAAAAACTTCAATTATCTCCGACCTCCTGTGGCCCCTGTGGACGTGCTTCCATTTTATCTCTCTGTGTTCAGATGGAAAAATGTGCCGACGTCATGTCAGCTTTTTTAACGTTTTTTTTCTGGGGGACCATGCGTGGTTTGTATGGTATAGGGGGTGGCAAGGAGGAGTACACCACCGTAACACATCTAACCAAAACTTTGTCTAATGCTGAGAAAGGGCAAAGTAGACAGCTTTGGAAGTAGTTGTTAAACTTATCATTATCCACATGATCATCATTATCATCGCAGTATATTCAGATTTTCAATCTTTTCGAAAATGTACTCAGTATGTGCAGTACGTGTAATTTAGAACAATGTGAAGCAGGTATATACAAGTAAATTCCTTCTCTGGTATATAGTACCTCATCTTTCATTTTTGTTTAAAAAGGAAGGAGATTCCATTTATGGAAGTAAATGAGAAGAAGAGCAGAAGCTCAAGGGCGGAGGGCTACACGGAGATTTAAAAGGAGATTCACTCCTGTCGTCTTTTTTCCACAGCGATGAGGTGATAGTGCATTCTACTCACATTATTCATAATACGTAATATCCTTTCTCTTTTTAATATGGCTATAGTTTTAACCATGCATGCATTTACCATTGTTATTGTGCTCCAGTAGTAATGATGAATATTACCGTGTAAAAACCTCAAATCTCAAATTGCATTTACAACATGTGTATAAAAAGGAGCAACAACAATAACAGCTCACGAGACAACATAACCATACATCACTCTTTATATATTTTTTGTCTTCTTTTTGTGATCTGATCCGCCCCAGCAGGCCCTTGTCCATTTTAGACATTATTATGAGAGTCATAAATCAACTGTAGTTGTAGTGGTGAGCTCTTCTTCTTTACTAGCCTGGCCCTGGCATGTCTCTTTTTACTCTCTCCAAACTAAAGAGCAAGGCACACACATATATTTTCACTGCCTGTTGGGGTAAATCTGTTCTCTCGTTTTTCAGCTGCACTGCACAGTTTGAAGTTAAAACGATTTTCCCGTTTAAATGCGTTTCAGCAGTGATTCAAATGTGCACATTAATGTACCGTCTGACGGCATATTCTACATGGTTTTTTGAATAATGGAGAGAGAGAGAAAGAAAGAAAACTGAAAGCGCAATAATAGAATAAATACCAAGCAGATATCGTATATCATTTTTGGGTATTATCATATCAGTGAAATTTATGGAGTATGAATTATCATGTGAACAAAAAAGCGTGCTCTCTTGCTGACTTTGCTGCATTGTTTTCTTCCGCTTTGGAAATATAAAATGGATGTTTCGAAATAAGGTCTGGCACGCATGCATGCCTGTCTAACCATTACATCGACATGCCTCATAGTTCCTGTCCAGTTGAAAATTACTTTTATTAAGACGGCTCCAGCTAAAACGGACTCTTGGGAAATTCTTGTGGTATACTTTTTCGTCATATCCACCAACCAAGTTTATCGTTAGTTTGTTCCAATTTTGCCTGAAATGATTTAAATAAACACGTAAACTGCTACTTTGCTGGATAATAAATGCACATAAAGAATGCAACAACTGTATAGACCAGTCTCTGTTACAGTAAAACCGCGTGTGATAGTATATAGTAGTAGTAACTCTGGTAAAGTAATTAGGTTTTATTTGCGTCACACGATTTTCATAAAACAAGTCAGTGTAGTGCAGCCAAGCAGTCAATTAGTCTCTCGATTCATCATCATCTGAAATGGGTGTTAGTGTCGTTTTGTGTACTTCCTTATGTGAACTGTGTGTGCACTCCTCATGACTGATTGATGGCGAATGAGAGAATGAAAGGAAATGAAGATTGAAAGTGTACGTATGCGTTTTGTGTGGATTTCAAGTGTCAAAATTCTTTCTGACATCTTACAAGGTCTTAGTTTGATTGATGACCGCTGCTGTGCCATGATGTATTATGATTAGTGTTGGCGGTGGAATGTGTACACAACATTCCAACAGTATAATAATATTTTTGTGCAATGTACTTTATTGAGAAGCAGAACAGCGAGACATGTAAGCGGATAGGGTCAAGGAGAACTAAAACAAGAAAATATGTACACATTCAAAATGGCTTAGCCCCCATCAACACAAGTATTCAACATGATAATAAAACTCGATCATTTTAGAAATGTACAACGTGGTTTCTTTATTTGTACAAGCATTGTATGTTTATTGCATATACCCATTTAAATTGTTTTATAGCTAATTTTTTCATCTTTCAGTGATCAAGTAAAATGAAAAGCAATCCAGCTTGAACAGATACTTTGTACCAGATACGCTATACCCTAATGCTAGATATAAGAAATGAAGCCAAGATTCTGGAGAAAGATTAGAATAATTATGTCATTTGTGTAAATTATAAAGCATCATCATATCGGGTCAATTCACTTTACCCGGAGTAATTTGAAATTTTGTAGCTACAAAACTATCTGTGTGTTATATTAGCACTTGTATAATGATCTACCTCTTCTATGAGAAATGTTGATATCGCTCGGAGGCTTTATGAAAATGGAGAACATTAAAGTGAGATGGTCCTTCCTTCATGCTGGTTTGATGATGCTATCATTCATCTCATTAATCTTTGTCAAAATATGACAGTTTATTATTATACTTTAGTACTTTCTTTCCTATTCAAACCAAGACTTTGTATAAAGTAAAGTAAGCAGTGAGTTTACTTTAGCTGGTTGTGAGAATTTGGATAAACTCCATGTGGAGAGACGCAAATGATGATGACATCTCTCCTTCTGTGTGGATATAAATGAATCTTCATCCTTGTCTGCTTGCCCAACCTGTCAAAAACGAGAATATGATATTGATGTGATAAGTGGAAGCAGGGCTTTAACAGTTTGCCATTTATTATCGTCAGCCAGACAGACTGGATGGATGACCATTAACCAAAGCATTGCTGCTGGTGAAAAGCGTTTTTGAAACTGATGATTTTACACGTAAAAGACAAGAATGTGTTTTGGTATCAATTAGTTATCTTTTTAAGTTTGTAGCGCTAGCAAACTTTGCAGATGAATTGCATATGACATTCGAATAATTAACATGGATTAGAATGAATTTATGACTTTATATGTACTCAGGAATAAAGTAACTTTGTTTTTCCATCATGACTTTTTAAATTTCTCAACCATTCTGTATGTTTCGTTGTAGTCAATTATGTGTGA
This sequence comes from Entomobrya proxima, assembly GCA_029691765.1. Taxonomy (NCBI): domain Eukaryota; kingdom Metazoa; phylum Arthropoda; class Collembola; order Entomobryomorpha; family Entomobryidae; genus Entomobrya; species Entomobrya proxima. Next base: position 11,716,991 of record CM056168.1, read on the forward strand.
TAAAAATTCTGTAACCTTCTATGTATTCGATTTAAAGATTGGCGTAGTACTACGTAGAAGAAAACCACCGGAGAAATGATAGTTCAAAGGAAAAGTAAGTGACAGGAAAATTGATGAGTGGTCACAAATGGAATCATTTGTTCTCATGTCAGAGTATAAAAGAAGCCGACAGATTGACTCATTTTTTATCAGGAATCTTGGCCTGTGTTCGTCTTTGTCGTATACCTTACAGATCTTGTGTAACCTTCCATTTTTCCAAAATGTTACCTTACCCACTCGTCATGTAATGTACATGCACACAATGCACGCCAGCAACATGAGATTTTTTGTTTGGTACGTTACATGAAGTTTACATTATTGCGTTTGTACAGTTTAAAAATAAAGTTTTTAAAAGCACAACCGTATCATATGACTTATCCATTAATTCAGTTAAATAAATACCTAAATAGTTTAGTTTACGAACCAAACAATTTCAGAAGTAAATTCTATGTTGGTCTATGAAAGATATTGTGATGATGAAGAGAATCACATGCTTGAATCTTTGACACATGACTGTTTTTGAAGTATTTTCTCGAATGATTTAGCTCTAACAAGGGTCTGTAAAATATGTGCATGGTAATTTTTTATTAACGCGTCCAGTAGTTGTTGCAATGAGGTAGATCTTTTTTGTATCTTACTAAAAGTTTAGTATTATAATCGTTAGAGAAAAATGGTCAAGTTATAAAACTCCGCACTTTTGCTTTCGTGTTTTTGTTCCCCCACACAGACCATCATCTAGCAAGAACTTAAGTGAGAGTCATGAATCATATCGCACATTTTATGCGTTCTTTATGTGTACATAACCGCTATCTATCAAATGACAACCGAAAAAGCAAGGCTATATGCACTTGCGAATGGAGAAAGTAAATTTTCATCCCTTTGCGGTAGAGGCAATCTTTTGAGGCAGCGGGTATACATTTTCCTCTTTTTCTGGTGCGTCGACAGAATGGCACAGACAGCTCGAGAAAGAAAGAGAGACACGGAGCATAATATATGGGGAAAGAGCACATAAAAGCGGAACCGGCAACAGCCGTAATAGGACATAAAGAGTGACACAAATCACGTTAAATTTGACAGCAAGATGGGCTCATAAGAACACAAGACGATGCCTGTTTCCAGAAAATGGTCGTAATATAACAAGTGATTCTTTCCAAAAGAAGCGTATCCAAAGAGGAAAATGTTTGTACTGACTATGAGTAAATTTTACTGACTGTTGTATATTTGAAAATACTAGACTTTTTGGTTGGTTAGTTCTGCTTCGTATGGGTTTTGTACTTGTACACAAAAAATAACGATTTGAGTCCATTTAGTATGTTTTCTTTATGCATTGCAATGTAATAAGGATATAAAGGAAAGCTCTTTATTTTCTCCGGGCACTACGACTGATGGTGGTGGGTAACTGGTACTATGTGTCATGTCCGTACAAGATGGTATGCTTCAGTTCTATGCTGTTCAGGATTTATTTATTTATTTATTTTATTTATTTATTTCCTTCATGAACTTGACCGTAATCTGATGGTGGTGCATGGGAAAACTCCGGAGAGAAAACCATACACAGCTCCCGCAAGCAAGAGCTCACATTCGTGCACCATTTGTCAAATTACAAAAAAAAAACTGAGCAATATTACAATGTTCCCAAATTCATGGGTTTTTAAAAGTCGTTAATTACAATGAAAAAGAAAAAGAGTCAAACAATGATAATTTAACATGGTAGATTATTTCTATAAATTTCCCAGACATGATGAAGATCGACCGACTTAATTTAAAGAATAAATAACTTAGCTCTGTAACAAATGATCATGTAATTTAGCCTTAAACATATTTAAGCTTGACGCGTTTTTTATAATTTCAGGAAGATTATTCCAGGCTAAAACAGCTTGTACTGAGAACACTCTTTGCCCTGTAACTGTCTTAGGTGCAAAGTCACCTCTGATATTACTTGCATTTCTAGTGTTGTAGCAATGAATATCACTTGCTTGTTTGAAAACATTTTCAAAAACAGGGATAGCACCATTAGATTTGAATTTATAAAATATACACAGTAACTTGAATAAACACATTTCTTTAGGGAAAAGCCATTTAAGATCACTCTTAATCATCTCTGCTACACGATCATACTTCCGAAGGCCTAAAATTAGTCTTGCCAGAGATCTAATGCATCTCTCTGCAATTTTTAAAACTTTTTTAGTACTCCCACCCCACACTACAATCATGTAATTAATTATGCTCAAAAGAACTGCATTTCCTATGATACATAACGATTCTTTAGAAAACATACCCCTAATCATATACAATGAACGGAGCCTCATATAACAAATGGAGGCTATTCTATTTACGTGTTTATCAAATTTAAGCAGTGGATCAATTAGCAGTCCCAAACATTTTAAATACTCAGAGCATTTAACAGTTGTATTTTCTATCGTGAAGTGAAAGTTATTAACCAACCTATATATATTTCCCGATGAACAGGTTATCATTTTAGTTTTGTCAACATTTAAACACAAATCATTTTCAGACAGGTATTTGAGCAAAGAAGGCATTTCTGCCTCAATTCTATTACGTAAACTTTCTAACGCTTTATGGTGCCCTATAAATACAATGTTAGTGTCGTCCGCAAATATTACCTTTAAATCGCCAACTTTAAGTTCAGGAAGGTCATTAATAAACAAAGCAAAAAGAATTGGCCCTAAGTTACTACCAGCAGGTATTCCTGCCAGGGTTTCAAGCAGATTTGAGCGTTTACCATTAACCTCAACAAATTGAAATCTAGCTTTAAGATACGATATAAGCCATTTGACGGAAATACCATATTTTTTGCAAAGTTTTCTCAGCAATTTAAGCCTGTTAACGGAATCGAACGCTTTTCTCAAATCGATACTTATAATTATACAAATATAACCTTTGTCAGTCTGCATTCTAACAAAATCTGTAAGGACGATCATCGCTAGCTCAGTTGAATGGCCTTTTCTGAAGCCAAATTGAAACGGAGACATTATCTTACGCTCTTCGACAAACGCTATAAGTTGTTGGTAAAACACCTTCTCCATGATCAACAACAAATTAGGAGTTAATGAAATAGGCCTGAACTGATCCGCAGTTGTCGCATTATCTACCTTAGGAATAGGTATTACTCTGGACGTTTTAAGAATATCAGGTACAATATTCTCGGAAAACGAGGTATTAATAATTTTGACCACTAGCTCACAAAAAGATGGAATTGGAAGTAAAGTTCCTAGTAGAAATTTTGACATGCCTAGAATATCTAAAGTTTTATCTGCCTTATTTCTTACAGTTTTCCATGCTTTTAAAACATCCTGAGATGAAATACTAGACGGTTGGAATAAGCATGAATTTTCAAACGAAAAATGACCTACCATTGTATTGAAAGGTTCTTTTCCAGGAGCAAATCCCATTTCCACATAATACTTATTAATTTTGTCCAAATCCACCTGATTTGTCAGCTTACTACCAGTTTTGAAACTAAAATTAGTTTTACTAAGAGCTCCCCACACCCCGTGTTTCCTAACTAAAGAGTTACCAATTTCCCTAAAGTCAGATTGCATGGATTGTCGAATGCGTTTTCTATATTCGTTGTATTTCTCGCGAAAGAAGCTATTGCCCGTACTTAATCTGGCGAGATAATAATTTTTGATAACACAAAGGCGTTTAGTTTTTTCAGAAATCGTAAACATGTTCTTACGTGCTGACTTAACTATGGTCATGGTTGGTACTTTCGAGATAATCTCACTAAATAAATCAACACAAGAATTAGTCATAGCATTCAGATCGCTCTTAAGCTTACATATCCACTCGCTGCTACTTACAACAGCAGGAATAATATCAGCCCAATTAATTTTGTTATAGTTCTTAAGCAACAAAAGTTCTTTTCTAGCTTTAGGTTTTGTAACAGAGAATTTAAAATGAACCAACAAATGATCAGAAATATCCTCGTCAATAACTTGTAACTCATGTACCTTATGTGAACTATCTTTGTCCACTATGACCACATCGAGAAGTGCACTTTCCCTAGTACTCTGTTTAACAAGCTGATCATAGTTCAGTCTTTTCAAAACACTTTGTGCCCTACGGGCACTCAAATCATCTAAAAAGTTGACATTCAGGTCGCCTAATAAAATAATGGTACGTTTGTACCGCAGGAAATCTTCTAAAATACAGGATATGTTATTTAGATCATTACCTAAGTGGTTAGTTCTATACATAATACAGACAATAAATGATTTCTGAAACGCAAACTGAACAGATACACATAACACCTCTAAGCTTGTGGGAACTTTCCAATTTGTCTTATCAATTTCATTAATTTTCACTTTTAAGCTTGTATCATAAATAATTGCTACACCCCCTCCTCTACCGTCGCGGTCACATCTTACTATATTATAGTTACTTGGCAGGGGTACAATTTCATCCGAAAGCCAAGTTTCGGTAACGCACAACAAGTCAAACTCATATTTACACAGAAGTTGATGAAGTTGATCCAGTTTATTCCTAATCGAACGAAAATTTATGTTTCCAATTTTGAGCGATGCCGGGTTTTGTTTTTTCAGTCAGTCCTCGTGCATAGGTGATGTTTCCGCCGTTGCAACAGGGTCCCCTCCAGGTTCACTAGGCCTCATCATTTTGCGGGGTCGAGAGTCATCCTCATTATTTTGAGAATTAATATCCTCAGAATCGGTTTGGCCAAAACTTCTCCTTGCTTGTTTTGCCGTTTGTGATCTGGTAACAATTGAAGATTTTTCTGGAACACGAGGCTCACGCGTTCGTTTTCTCTCCGCATGTGTCTTATCAGGTGTCAGACTAATCCCTCTGAACTCAGGGTGCCATTTCAGCAACTTGCG
>CM056168.1:11721985-11784625 GCA_029691765.1 Entomobrya proxima
ACAAAAAGCTCAACCATCCCAACTCAAGTAAAGTTTTATACTCTGTACGATTTCAACATTCTTATATTGCCAATCCTCCCTGTCCTTTCTGTTTATGATTACAACGGTAATGGTAGTAAAAAGCCCGGCTGAATATGGCTATTATCATCGAGGGAAAAGCTGTCCCCAGTTGGTTGTACAATTTCATTGCACTTTTACTTGAAACTTTCCCAAAAACGGGGCATCAAAACAAAGTTAACGAGAAAGACGACAAGATTGTGTTTGTATCTCCTTTTTAATGCCTTATCCAGTATACTTTTATTCCTTATTTTTACTTTATTTACCAAAACAATATTTTATTATACTAAAAGCTTTGTGATTCACTCGAATTTGCATTACTTCGATTTTTCTCATTTTTATCTGTTTATTGTCATCATTCTCAACGTGACCATCATCTATTGACGGCCGTCAACAGATCAATCCCGGTTGGGCTCATGTATGCAGGCGAGTTCAACTCTTTTTCTTACTAAACGCTCTTTCATTTTCTTTCCTGTCATGTCAGATTTTTTGTGCAATAAGTTAGTTTTCAAATAAGATGGACGGCTGAAAGGGAAAAAAGAGTTTAGCATAGAGAGAACGAAACGACTATGGCTCCTCGGTTGCAATCCAATCGTCATCATCATCATCCTGATCAGCGACGTCATTCTACAGAGGGAAAATATTTCGCTTTTATATTATTACATTATGCAAGAAATACGCCACATTTGTGCTAGCATTAGTAGCAGTAGCAAGTAAAGAAGTGACTTGACAAAAACGTGAAAGGAGCTTTTGGTACTTGTCCTCTTGACATGACGTGACGTTCAAGTGACGTACGTCTGATAGGGGAAGAAAAGAAGGGAAAAAGGATGGTTTTTGTAGACTGTGAAGGAGTTTTTATGGTAAAAGTGGAACTTGTGTCTGCCTGTCCGCCTTCTGTCTGTCTATCTCTTTTTTGACCGGAAACAGTGAAAAGAGGAAGAAAAAGTGTTTGTGACTCAGGTACATATTTTCACGTACAAAGAAAACAAGTCCAAACGACTGACAGTATTGTGCATCAATGTATATGCATATACGTTTGGGAAAGAAAAACGTCACCTATAACTATGGGAGTAGTCGTAAATCATGTATGATGAAGTTTAACTTATGTAGCGTTTGCCAATTTTGGCAAAACTAGCTATCTGAGACGTGACCACATTCCGGGGTAAAGACTTTATATGTGCATATAACGGCATCCATGGCTATTGGCATCATTGCAGCGCACAAACTTTTTTACGCACAGCCCGTACCTTCTTACCAAGTGTAAAAGAGGACGACATTGAAGAAGACTAACTACACGGTTTCTTTCCCTCCATGTACACACACTTACATAGATCTTTTCGTTTTCCAACCTTATAATATTACCGATAGTAGCCCTACTATGCCTGCTAAGAAAGCAAAAGAAGGTGGAAGAGGAAACACACAATATGAAAAGAAAAAAGGAGAACGGAGTGAAGTGAAAAATGGCAGGAATAAATGACAGGACGGGAGTGGGTAATCCATTATGTGGTTGGTTGTGTGTGTGTGCTGGAAGGCAAAAAAGAAGGAGGCAAGTCCCGGACGTTAAGGACGTCTCATGATAAATCTGCTCATTTATTATCGTGACATGAGGGATTTTTCATCTCCATTCAGAGGCCTGTCGGCGTGAACATGTCTGTCTTGGAAATTGCTATATACTTCCTATTACACTATTGCAACTCTAAAGCTCACAAAAAAGCAACCAGTAGTAGAGCTCTTATTAGTATTAGTAGTTACACTCGCTGTGTAAGTTATAAAATATGATTTTGTTCCTTGTTTCTCTCTCTCTTATTCGTTTTAGCAAAAAAAGAGAATGAAAAACATGCATCATATATACAAAGAGGAGATGATGATGATGATGGTGATATATGGGAATATATATGACGATAATATTATGGTGTAGTAAGTATAAAAAGCAAGTGTTGCAGTAAAGTAATCTATTTGCCGTTCGTTAATGTTCCCTCTCTCTCGCGCTCTCTCAGCTTTATTTTCTTTTTACCAGCATTTTTTCGAGCTTCAGACATAATATATTATCCGGGAAAATTACTTTGCTGATGCACTGCCTCCCTAATGGCTGACACTCTGCTTGCACTTCTGTTTTTTTATTCCTTCAAAGAATCAAGCAAAAGGAAAGAGTAATTCTTCATTCTTTCTTGTAAGCAAACCAGTATATAAAACGGGAGAATAATGGCCGACAGGACAGGGGTACCATCAAGTGTACGTGCATTGGTGTGGTGTAGTTTCCACGAGTGGGAGTGACATGATGGCATTATTACAATGACTTGTTTCCGGTCCCGACATTCCGTTCTACTGTAATTTTCGAAGTGATTTTTAATTGATGAATGTTGAAATGCGCCGTATAAAGAGGATATATTACATTTTCTTTCGACGACGACGGCATTTTGGATGAATAGGCTCTTTGACGTTTTAGTCGTTGAAGCATCTTGCCATTGAGAAGAAAAGTGTTTTATTTGAAGTAGCTCCGCAATTGAAAGTGTTCTATAAAAATGTACAGCCTGAAAAGACAACAGTTCACTTCAGCTACTTTTTGAAGCATGCTATACCATATCCTACTTCTCCTGAATAAAAGTAAATGATAATTGTAAAGTTCACAATTTGGCATTTCGGCAAGATTGGCAGTGTAATAATTGTCATGTTGGGGTGTCACCATTTAAATTTTATAATCATAATAATTTATGAAATAACCCGTGAACACTTAGAGCCATATCGTAAATTGGCAATATTGCACCATTAGAAGCACCCTAAGCGAAAAGTATTTTTCTCCTGCAATAATGGTGGCTTGTGGCACAAGCACAAGACAAGCATTTTCCTGTATCCTGCTCAAGTGCACCGAGTTTATCATAATATGAACTTTAGTAGTTAGTTTTTGGTACAACAGCGCATATCGTATTTTTACTTCCTTCCACTTCTTCCAAATCTATCCAATCCAACTAGTCATACCGGATACTGACATAATATATCTCCCTCACACTGCCACTTAGTCGCTCGGTCGTTCTATTATAGCTCGGTTCCATCGGTTACTTTTACTTTTACTACCAAGCTACACATTTCTTACACACCGTACTTTTTGCCATTTCATGCCTTTCAGCCAGTTTTATGTGCTTAAGTACCTGTTCCACCATCTCCTTATAGCCATCGTAAGTCATATTTCACGAGGGAGTTGCACCAACTTCCACCGTCACTACCCCCACCAGCACATCTCCCGTAACTCTGTTTGCTGTTATACGATATGATACGGAGAAAACTGCCTTTAGTACCTTTTTTACGATGCTGATGGAGGAATTGTTACAAGAATGGTGGTACGCACTAGAGGAGACATTAGTGTCTGTGGCAAAACGAGCTCACTTTCTCATAACCAACTTACTTCGTATTTGACTGCTCAGTAAAAACACTGTTCTCTTTGCTGTACTCTCTGCTAGTACGACTATTGCCATTTTACCATGTCGTAACCGTTCTTATGTTCGAAATTTTCACTAGTAACTCACTTTTCCAGATAGTAGCGGCAATATACTCTGGAATTTTTTCCAACGATCCACCATCACTACCACCACCACCACATGGCCACCATTTACCATTCAGAAATACTCTGGGGATCATAAACTTTCATCGGCTTTTCACCTAACTCATATTAAACTATGCTTTATGTACACTTTTGTAGTCCTACACACACCGAGAGGGACAAGACAAGTTAAAAAAATATTAATATTGTCTGCTTTAAAGCCTGCCATAATAGTAGCAGTCAAGTGAAGTATGCATTGTTATAGCGCGATAACCTCCCCAGCAGCGGCAACAACAGAAGGAGGAAACATGATGGGAGAAGAAAGGAGAAGGTGGCAGTGATGCTGTTACATTTTTGGTGATGGTGGTGGTAGAGGAAAGGGAAAAGATATTGGTTCTGGGAGACCCATAAAGAATGGCCATAAAGTCCCGGTACTTTATCATCTTTGCCTGCCTTCTCTCTCTCTGTTTTCCCTTCCAGCAGTTACTGCTTGCTTACATAGCCATCTTTCACCATTATTATTACCACTTCCTCCTCCTCCACCACTGCCTGGGTTGTCGTCGTCGTCGTCCAAACAAGAGTTATGATCTCTGAACCATAAGATACCGCACATTGCATCCAAAGAGTTATGAGCAATATATAATTCCTGATTCCCATTAATTTTCTCCTTAACGTACAATATGAAGTAAAATAATGTAATGTAAAGGAATTACTTACTCTAACTGCACGACACGTCGACGGCTGAAACACAAATCTGAAACTGAAAATAAATTTATTAAATGGGAGAGGATGTATAAATTTAAACTTTTCGGTTGTAGCGTGCCTGCAGTGCGTTATTTATGGGATGGTCACAAGACCTATTCTCACGGGCTTGCACACGTACACATAAAAGGTAGTGTGAGCAGAATGAATCTTCAGCAGATCCAAACAAGGAATGTTTGGGAGTTTGGACGCAGAATGCTAATACTAATAGGTTTTAAATCATTGATTTGCTGGTCATCAACTGCCTCACCACCACACCACCAACATATGGACACGGAATATTTACTGCTGTTTGACACAATTCTAACATTTGCTACAATTTAGTTGCCCCAGTGGCTTGCATGTCGGCTCCATCATTATCTCAAGAGTAGTTTCTTTTTGTTACTACAAGAGCATGATATAGTACTATAGATTTAAGTATATGTACTGTGCAAGGACAGGAAGTCATCGAATGATCATTCCTAGTTTCCAAGTAAATGCGCCATACTACAACTAACTGCCTGTGAGCTCACTTTCCTGGGAACACAACCTCTAGCGTGCAAAAGAGTGCCATTCCAATGTGTTTGCCTATAATAATATCTTGTCCTAATGTTGCAATAAAACGATAGGCAAGAACGAGGCGATAAATTTCGACCAACTCTCAAATTACGATCATTTAGAAGGAGCTGAAGACGTATTTATGAGTTCAACATGATATCCATTTCCAAAAAGTTATATAGACTAATACCAATTTACGTAAAGAATTATGACTACACACTAGAGAAATGAGATGAAGAAGAACTCGAAAATATATGGCTTGCTCTCATCCTCCCTCTTCTGCTTGCAGTAATTTACAGCAAAGAAAAAAGGCATACGCATCGAGAGATTCACACAGACGTTATGACAAGTACTACAGCTTTGTGGAGTTGCATAATAAAGCGGAGGTCAATTTTCCTTGAGGTGATTGTATGGTTTTTCGAAAGGCGTCGTCGGCGGTGGAGTATTAATAAATTTTGCTACCGATACTGAAGACCTATACAGATTTTTCTCAAATGAAATTTTGCGTCTCAACTCGCTTTCTACCACATTATTTGTTCAAAATAAATTTTATTATTACAACTTTTAAAGATAATTAACTTATTTTCAGGTGTATACATACTTGCATAACATTTACATTTTGCAATGAAAATAAAATCCTACTAAACCACAAACAGTGACAATTTTATATGAGTTAATGATTTAAAGTATCAGGATATGTAATAAAATCATATTTTGTCCATGTGTTATGAGGTTGTGTTTTTCTGGGGATGGTTTATGTTTGCGTTATATAATTGTCCTGCATTTATGCGTGTATCGGATTTCCTAGTAGAAAATGTCTTCAGCAAAGTAGAAAATGTTCGTTCTTTTGCCACTTTCAAGAAGATAAATTGTTCTCATAATTTCTTCTCGTTTTAGGGCAGTCCAACATCAATAAGCAATGAATTTATGGACATAGGTAGGTTGAAATATGGGAATGGGAACCGTCATTTGGCCAAAGAGATATTAACTGTAGAAAAAAGACTGTCAAGAAAATTTATCTCTCAGAGCTGTCTTACTTCATTTATGCCGCACAACACAGAGTTAACGCAGGCAAATACACTCAGCACCATGATGTATCCATTAACACAGTATGTGATCTGACCTGAACGATTTCGATCTTGCTTTAATCATGCTTCTCTGCATTTTTATCATTTGCTTCCTTTCAGGAACGATTTCAAATATATGTACCAATTTCTTCAAAGAAAACTTCACATAAATGGATAAATAACATTATGTTACTGACCATTTGTATGCACTGTCATGAATAATAAGTCGTACTGTGCACTGCATGTTATTGTTATAACACATTGCAACGCGTTGTAGTGCTCCATATTATTATTAATTTTATTATTTCAAAGTGGGTTAAACCATGCCAGAATTACAACTTTTATGAAATATTGCAGTGCAGCAAAATTGCAACAAAAATTCTTACTTTTTCTTCTTAGTCAACTTGAAATGCAAAAGGCAGCCCCTGCCAAGTACATTTTGTCGGCATTTTTATCATTTTCTAGCTCAAGACTTGCAAAAAAATCTTTTTTGATCCCAGCAAAACTTGTCCATTTGTAATAAATTCGTTTTTTTGCTAAACCAATAAATTATTTTCGTTTTGCGCATGAAGTTTAAGACTGACAAGGGAAGTCGAAAGCCGAAAAACAGAATATAAAATAAATGTGCTTTCATGCGGGTCTCGACTTGGTGAATATACTTGGCCCATTACGGAGCCAGAAAGAGAGGGAAGGGGATGTCGGCTTTTTTGCCATTTTAATGTACCCGTACGTCACGTCATGCACAGCAAATTTTTGCTGCATTCCTCCTCCTCATCATCGTCTCTGTAATATTATTATTGTTATTAAAACATGGCAAGTAAGACAAGAAAGAAGGCATTTAAAATTTTTACTTCTTTCCATGCAATACTACCAGCATGACAGCAGTAATAATAATAATACTCGCAAGCACACGATATATATGCTTTTAGCTATTGCAAAACTGCTGTGCGGATACAAGGAGACAAGACACTGAGCAGCAAACAGCAGTAAAAAGCCCAGACACAGCGAAGAATAATTTATGACAGGGCAAAATTTTTATGAATGTACGAAAAGGAGTAATAAAGATAAGGTTTTTACCAGGATTGATTTATTGGTCAAGATTTTAATCGAACTGTCATACACGACTGTGTGCGCTGCTCCGCTGTGTAATGGCTATATACACTGCTGCTTATTATGATGATATGCAACACAATCCACCACCATCACCACCACACAAACCAAAAACTTACTTTTAATGGGCTTCTTCCAAAGAAAAAATAAAACCTCACGCGAAGCTGCTGCTCCTGCCTGCCTTTCTCGCTCCTCTCCTTTATTGCTTGAATGCCTAAATGGTTGGCAGGACGGACTCAACAAAACAGCAAAATGAAAGAAAAAGAAAATAAATGGCTTGCCCTATGGTCTCTCTCTCTCAGTGTTCGTTTGTATATTAGGCACTCCACATGTAACGACTTGAGTAATGGCAGTAAAAATGTCAGAAAAAGATACCAAGAAGTTATTATGAAGCCATATAATATTTTTCTGCTTTGTTATGAACGAGTCATGCAATAATACGCCATCCAGGCAGACATGCTTGGTAATTCATTTTATTCAGAGGTGGTGGTGTTCCAAGTGTGTAATATCAACTGACTACTGACACAAAACTGGACTTACCGACTGACAGACTAACTAGGCACCAGCGATGCAAGTCCACGTTACATATTGTGATAATTTCTTTCTACTCGCTGATGATGTCTCTTCATGATGTTTTCTCTCATTTGTTTCTGTTTATTATGAATGAGCCACGAGGGACATCATCAAGAACAGCAAAACAGGGAAAAATTGCACAAGCGTTTTCCAACAAAGAGACCAATGCTCGTCATCATAAGCTTGTAGCAAGTGTAGGAGTTGGCATGCTTGGAATTGTAAATTATAATGTAGACACGCGGAATATTGTAGAATTCACGGAGAGAAAGTAGTTTTGTCCAAGTAGAAATTGTGATGGTGGCATGGGGCATGGCAGTCAGGGTGGTGGTAAAATGGATGATGATTATATGATGGCGGTGGCATGACATGCTTTGGTAGCGAGCTACCATGTACTTAGGAAAGCTGTTGGAAATGTCACAAGGAGCGATAATAATGACAACTGTGCTGTCCTACCAGTGCAATACACACAGGGAAAGGAATAGCAGAGATATACAATAAAAAGGAGAACAATGACTATGTTACTCGTTCTTTCTTCGTTAAAGAGAGAAGACGTGTTTTGTGTATGTGCTCAACTGAGCAAATAGTACAGAGGCATATTATATGACCTCTCCCAGAGAGTCCAACAGTGAGTGAGAGAGAGAAAAGTATTGTACTTTAGTGAGCACAACCCATACGAAAAACATGACAAATGACCAGGGCTGACAGGAAGGCAATTAAAATTGACAGGTGACAAGAGGAGCTCGTAAAAATGGTCTTTCTGCCTTTATAGCATTGTAGTTGAACCACCAAGGAAAAATGCGAGTAAGTAGAGGATTGTACTACAATATGACTAGGTGGACAATAAGACAGAAGATCTATATAGTGCACTCACTACCATATAAATTATGACTTCCTGCTCGTCGTTTTTCTCCATTTTCAACCATTGCATAGTAGTATAAACATAAAGTAAACTCATCATTCCAGCATTCATAATAACAAATGACCGTTTGTTGAACACAAAAAAATACTTTTTTATGTTTGGTTTATTACATTATCCATTCTTTTCTTTTTTTCCAAAGAACGAAATTGTCAACGTAATGACTATGGATAGCATCGTATACACTCGTCGATGACCTCTCTTCTTTTCTCTCCAGGTAAGGTGCCGTAAAACGTATAAAAGAATAGTATAAAAGTGAGTCAAGTAAAAGAAGAAGAAGAAGTGAGTGAGTAACAAAGTTGAAAAATGTTGACAAGAATAACAGGAGCCGATAATGATATGGTTTATCTGTACAATATATCATCAACTTCACAAATGATATATTGTAATGGCTATAATAAGTAATGTGTTTCTTTTTCATTTCAAAGAACGACAGAGGGTGGTGGTCCCTTGTATCCGGATCATTGTCCACTTTGTATGTTTTTTCCTGTTTTCAGTACAGATCGTTACGGCGAATAAGTGTGCACGAAACACCATATATTTCATTTTATTGTTCACTTGTTTCGTTTTAAGGGATTGCTGTTGGTCTCTGGCCATTACTCATTCATTTACGACAACACGCAAAGGAAAGCACCAAGTTCGTCTTGTTATAGGCATGTCCAGTCGTAAATGTCAATCAGGAGGAAACCAGGAGAACAATAATAAGCCAAAAGTCAAGTCAGCACATAAATAATACGTTTATGGGAATGCTGTTTTTACGATGAAAAAACAAAGAACTTGAGCAAGCCTGAGGGTCCACATATCAAAAGTGACGGTTCCTTTTTTGCTTGTCAATTTTACTCGAAAGAATAATTGTTTGTTGCTGGTGAGGTTGGCAGGCAAGGCAGGATATGTTGCGTGTGTTATTTTTATTGTGCTGTAGACTTTGGTGGTAACACGGTAATTGCAATGGCAGAGGTGATGTTGGTGGCAGTGTGGTGACGGTAGAGGTGACAATAATGAAATTATTATTATTGTTTTGATGTTCTCATGTAAATAACCAGAACGCTTCATCATGAGAACAAAACGCAGAGTGTTGTTCGCATAGCTGATCTCCCAAGTTGACATGAATATATATTTAGGGTGTCTTCGTGTGAGGCTGGCAACATCATTTCATTCAGCTGGTTAACACTCAGTCACATCTCACATGGTACAACGAGCGCAATATGTAATCATCGCTAGTGCTGCTAATATGTGTCTAGTCGTACGATAAATTATGTGAGTAATGGGTTATGTGTCAGTTTTCTAAAAATTAGCGTAAATTTAAATTTTCAGCTGTGAAATTAAGGAATAATACATGAGTTTATAGTGCAAAGAATGGGGAGCACAGGGAATCTCACATTAGCTTCTCTAAACCGTATTCACTTTTTGGCAGTGGCCCAGACTCGACTAAAAAATTAAGCACATATATACATATATATACGCCTTAATATCGAGGCTCTAACAACTATTAACAACTTTCTTTTACGCTTCTTAACGCATGCATACATTTTTAACGCTAAATCACATCACTCCTCTCACTCTTCTCCATATTTTCCTTATTTACGCTAAAGATTTATACTGATTCTCTGGCATCGTAATGCAATATTATGTGTACGTTTTTTTTCTCTTCTAAACTACTACTACTTTTGCATGGCAGAAGGGAGAATAAATTGCTTCCTTCGTTTTTCGGTTCGGTCGGCGCTATGTATTCTATTCTTCCATTTTCTTTCTCTCATGACACGACATTACTACAACTACATACTACTACCCCGACTCCCATACGACACACATGGTTATGTGTGGAAGCAGAGAAAAAAGGCAGGGAGCATGGAAAGCGCATAAATTTTGCAAAGTGACTAAAGTGGGTGTCCCACGACGACAAATGTGAATTTATTGCTGACAGTTTGAACAACTGAGCAGGGATCTATCTCTCTCCTCTTTCTTTCCTTCACCAACAGTTGAGAAAACACTGAAAAGTTTTTTTCTTGTCGTAACTAGCTTCTCTAAAGTATACAATATTATCGCATCAACTCAACTATTATTGTTATATGGAGGGAGGGAAAGAAGCAGTAGCACAACCAATTCACAACATTGTATTTTCAGCCTCTCTCTGTCCACTATAGATGTTGTATGCTTGCTTACTAAAAAGTTATATATAACAAACATTTGCTATATAAGCTTGCAGCAGCAGCTTAGTTGTAGTTGTCCTATTTGCTCCGCTCATTTTCGCTAACATTTAGTACAAACGACACGACATGACATCATCATGAAGAAAAAAGGGAGAAAGAAAATAAAGGAACTAGAAAGGAGTACGAGTACATTGCAACAGTAAAAAGGAAATAAATCTCGTATGATATCAGAATGTCACCAAGAAAGAGAGCAGCAGCACACAAGCAAAACAGCCAGAGCAATGGTCCAAGAAAATGCATACAGACAGACAGACAGATACACACACATACTCAGTCAGCACCGAAAAAAAGAGAGAAATCCTTTCATGTCATGCTATTCCATTTTCCAACTTTGTTTCTTTTTGACTGCTTCAACTGTCTGTTTGTGCAGTAACAGTAGTGTTGTAACTGTTGTAGTAGTGGTAGCAAGTAGCACCGAGTGAAGCAAATAAATTTGCGAGAGTAATTACCCGAGCTCGGAACACTGACTGGTGACCATCCATTCCCGTCACGGACCCATTAGTCTGTCAACTTCAGTCAACAACAGAGAGCCAAACCATGCATCTTCTTTATTTCCACCAAACGAAAACCTCATTCATTCATTTCATGAGCAAGCATAAAGAGAGAAAGCAATGGCAGTAGTTGTGTAGTAGTGGTGGCTGTGGCGGATGGATGAGCACCAAACCAAAAGGTATACCTACTTCCTATGAACATTTTATAGTTGGAGTTTTTGGAGTATAGTCATCTTCTGCATTGTCTGCGTTTGTAGCGCGGTTTTTGTGGTAAATTTTTCTGGCTTTCCGCATTATTTCCCCTTACACATGTCCCATTTCATTCCCTTCATGTTAGACTCGTCAACGGGGTCAAATCAAAGTCACTTCTTTAGCCAACACAATATTATGTCATCACGCTGTCGCTCTAATCATGTGATTATCCTTCTCTCAGCAGAATACATTGTACATGCACATCTGCAATTACTCTTGTACTATATATTCAAAAAGAGAAAAATTAGTACAGAAAGAAAGAGGTGACAATGAATATGACAAGGAAATTAGACAGGAAGGCCATCTTTTACATCTGTAAGCACTTACTCAAGAGAGCTTAAATATACGATAATATTCTTGGCGAGAGAGTTGGCAGTAAAAAGATGAAAACATTTCCTCCATTTTTACTAACAGCGATAAAATAGTGATTGGTGTGATATTTTGAAGGTAATTTAAATTCGACGAGTAGCACTAAAGCAAAACCCCAAGCGTTAGGATTATTAGGCCATTACTTTTCCCTATTCGCATTTTCTCCACACACACACAGTCGTCAGACACTCCACTACTGGTGCACGCTTCATTGCCAGAAACGAAACCCGGCAAGTAATGTAAAATTCCAAGTAAAAGCAAACAGGAAAAGGAAAAAGACGAAGAGCATAAATGTTATGTTGTATGTGTGTGTATATAATCGCAGAGAAGCCGTACCACTACTAGCACTAGTACTATAACGGACTCTTTAGTGTAGTCATAATTCTTTGTGTAAATTGGTATTAGGCCATAACTTTTGGAATGGGTATCATGTGGCAAGGGTTGAAGTAATAAATACGTCCTCGCTCCGCTCTAAATGATCGTAATTTGAGAGTCGGTCGGAATTTATCGCCTCGTTTTTGCCTGGCAGTTATTTTGCACCGTGAGTATTATTACGACTACAACGACGACGATGGCACGGCAAGGCAGGCATTGAGAGCGCCCATTTTACTTTTTTATGTTTTTGACCAAGCCAAAAGTATTTTTCTTGTTGTTGATGATTTCCTCCCTGCGTATAAGCATAATGGCCTATAAAGTTGTGCAGAGAGAGAGAGCAGTAATGGTAAACGTTGCGTTATTAATGCCATGTTGCTGATGTAATGTGAAAGAAGGAATTAAAATGGGCGTTGGTTAACACTTAAAATGAATAGTTGAGGGTATATGCACTGTCGTGACCAGCCAACGCAGAACGATAGTAAGAATAATGGTGACGACGGGGTTACGTAACATAATGAGTACTTATGGAAGCCATATCTACATCATATTTCATATCTCACTCGCCATACGTCGCTTTATAATGTAATGTGCACTCGCGTAAATAATACCGGATCAGACAAGGATAATGTGATACCTTTCGGCTCTTCTCTAATGAAATGTGGGCTCATAATGTTACAAAAGATTATAAACTTGCCGTGAAATATTATTATATTTGATTCATGGGAGGATACCCCCGTTGACATTCCATATTTTCCCCTGTCGTTAGTAGGAATGTATAAAAAGAAATTAAAATGAATGAATGTCTAAAATGCAGTTTAGTATCTTTTGGTTGCGAGATCATAACTCCAGAGTTTGGATGACGACAAGATAGAGAAAGGTGGTGTGGTAAAAGTTGTGCTACCACCATTACTACTGGAAATGGAAACAGACCAAGGGAGAGAAGGCATGCAAAGATGATAAAGTACCGGGACTTTATAGCTATTCTTTATGGCTCTCCCAGAACCAATATCTTTTCCTTTCCAAACTGCAGAATCCTCACTGCCACCTTCGTCGTTTTACTTCAACCGTGTGTTTTCTATCCTCTCTTTAGTTACAACGATCATAACTGCTTTCAAAGCATTTAAAACACAGATAATTTCTCTTTGGCTTGTTATAATCCTACCCGTTTGGACTTGAAATAAGTTTATGTTATAGAAAATGATAGGTGAAAAGGTATCTTGATCTTTAGTATGATCTGCAATATATAGTGTGATTTAATTTGAATATGGTATCGGTAATTTGAACAGAGCCTGGGTTCATTTCAACTTTATTATATGAGCAAAACATTGACGTGGCTGTTTTACTTGCATGTGTAAAGGAATGTGTTCCGTATAGGAATGTATGTTTTATCACAAAAGTTGTCGCTTTGTTTATCGATAATATGATCATGATAATAATGAGATGCGATGGGCTGAATCCAATTTTCACGATTATATTTTTTCGCTCCACTTTGACACGTCAGAAATGCCCAAAAAAAACTCTTGAATGCACGAAACAGAGGATGAAAACGAGACTTTTAGTGTTTTTGGATGATGAAAGTGGTGCTGACAATGATTTTTAACTGATTAGATTTGAATTGACGGGTGGGAAGTAAGTTGTAAAGTGAAAGTCTGTAAAATAAAAAGAGAATGAACGACAGTGTTAGCCGAGAAAAACATGAAGCAAGATCAGACAAGTAGTGGAAACCAGAGAAGCTTATTAGGATAAGAAGTTAGAATTTTGTTTGCTACAGTGCCTTCCCTCGTATGCTTCTTTCAGTAAGATTAAACTCAAAATTCTCCTCCAGAACCTTTAGCATGTACTATGCGCGTCATGCTCTGGCTACAGGGATTTTTGTGTGGTGTGTATATTCCACACTCAAGTAATATAGGTAATAGGATTGAGTTTCAGTATCTTCTACTCCAGACTCTAGACCTTGATAATCTATTTAGCGCATTCTCGTTCGTTCCAGTTGAGTTGATTGCTGACACATGGCTGGTTAGAGAGGAGGAGACATGAGCTCCACACACTCTCATCGCCTGTCTGATCTGATTTCCATCGGCTCTTTCCTTCCTTCCGTTGTAGTTTGTATCCTCGTCTCTAATTAGTCCAACTTTGCCTGTCAACACAAATAACTATCCCTCAATGCTCTTTCCAATGCCACTATCAGTCTCATGAAATGATGTTGTGTCTCGCTGTTTCAAGTTGGTAACAAACAAACAAGTTATGACTAATGTTTAAATATCAGTAAAGTAGTGAAGAAGGACCATCATGAAACGCAGATTTATTGAAAATTTTTGAATGCTTTAGTAATGTTTAACGTTAAGGCGAACTCGAAGAAGAGTGGACATATGCTAAACGAAATTGCAACAAAACGATCAGATATGTAGACACATTGTTTAAAATCTGCACAGAAAATTAAGAATGCACATGTATAAATTGTTTACGGTAACTTATAAGTAAAAAACATGCAAAAACTACATACTTGACATATTGTAGTCTTCTTCACGCGAAAGAAATGGTAAGCAGAAATGGAAAATGGCTCATTGTGCACGTTTCTCTCTAAAAGATTCATCAAGCACCTTCCGCTCTCGTTGGGTATTCCCCTAATGATTTCAGCATGGATTTCGATTTGGTTCCAATTGATCAGTTTCTTTAATAAAGTCCCATATTTCATCAAAAACATTGATTTATCCGTTTTCATATAGCTTGTGAAAGTTGATAGAATCAATTTGTTTGTTATTTTTGCCTAAAGTTTTAGAACTTGCATTAAAATTTCAGTAATCAACAAAATGGTTAAATGTTGTCAATTATGGAAACATATTTTACCTTTTCTTCCAAGTTATGTACAGCGTTATCAATGCAAAGAAACCGTATAAAAATACAGAAAACGTTCATCTGTGCGGTTAGTGACAGCAGTCGATAGTATGCACCCATGTTTTCCTTTGTTATAGATAATGCAAAGAAAGCTTCAAAATTGATTGTTACCATCCAAAGTGCAAAATTAATCAAAATTAGTCGACCCACAATGGGCTTCAAGGAATGCCAAAACACAACCAAATCCATGTAGAATCGGAGGAGCCATTGTGAATCATATGAACTGTGAAAATTTCCAATATTTTTATGTGTAATAATTTTTAAATCCGTTTTCTCCTCTACCAAAATTCTTTCAATTCTGATATTCAAGTAAGAAAGTGACTGCTCTATCCACATGCAAATAAAAAGTACAAAAAGAGAGGTTGCGTCAAATGTAGTGATTTCCATGAATGCTGCCTTCATCCAGGTCACTGAAGCTTTATACCAGGGCCTGTGGGTTGCTTGTGACCAGGACCAGCGTTCCTTACTGCCGTGACCACGAACGTTCATTTCTATCACGTAGGCTCGCAACATATTTCTGGTATATGCCAATATCATCATTGCTACGTAGAAAATTTCGTTGTTGGAAAACCGATATGGTTTATGATTCGCCAACTCTGGATATGTTTTATGGAGCTTTCTCAGCGTCTCAGAGATTTTTCGCACACTCGTGGAATAACCTTTCCAGTCGAACCAGTTTGCCAGCAACAGGATGCATCGAAAAATTCCAAGAGGGAGGTATGAGATGATTGGCGTAGACGTGTAAACTACCTGAATGAACTGCTTAGCTCTTTCGGCTGCTTTTCCTTTGTTCAAAGCGCTCAGACTCTTTTTAAGAAAGCCAACATGTTGATGCACAGCGTAAAAATTTATATAAATTAAAAAGAATCGCCACAAGGAGTACAAAGCTCTTAACAAGAATGACTTGCCGAGATAATAGTCGGGAGCCAGTCCTACAACAATTCCGAATGCTTTCAAAACAATAATTTTAATCATACTTTTGGAGAATTATCGTTAACTTTATTTTCATTTGATTGAATTACTTCCAAATTGTGATGCAGACTTCTAAAAAAACTAATGCTTATTATTAGTTTGTCAAGTGTTGCGAGTTTGATGGATTTTGTGCTTTGTGTAATAACTATTAGCTATGAATGCTTTTAAAAACGAATAATAGTTAAGATGATTGCATCAAGTAATAATCAGTATCTTTATGCAATGTCATTTAGATGGAAGGGGAAGGACGACAGAAGGCACAGATGATATCACATTTTCTTTGGATGGTAATGTATGTTTAACCAATACTGAATTAGGACAATCAGATAAGTTGATGCAGTGCCTAAAACCTATCGAAAAGCTTTTTATTAAAAATAATAGCCAAAATGTTGATAAGCGTTTTAAAAAGTCGATTACCGTTAAAACGGTTGTCCGACTAACGCTGAAGTATCCGCCCATATTTATAGAAAGAGGTTTTTGTTGAGTGTTCACTTCATACAGATGTTCCAAAATAGTTGCATCTTCTTTGGTTATCGGACAAGCATTGAATCTTTCTCTTGAATTTTCAAACGTTATTAATTGGAGAAGAAGCATATTTAATCTTTCCAACTGAAAAAATGAAGAAAATGCATGTATGTTTGGAGTTTAATTGAAGTTTTATGTTTGGAGTTTTACCTGACAATTCATGCTATACACGCAACATGCTGCACAAATGAATTTGATGATTGTGGAAATCACCATGAAGTGAAACGTAAATGTAAAAATAGTTGCCGCTCCAATATCCACTGTCGCTGTATAAGAGAAAAAACTATAGAAGCATAAATTAACCATCCACATTCCAAAACAGTAGAGAATCAAACGACCAACGAGCATTGTCATAGACTTCCACATTTCCCAAATACTCCTATACAGTTCCCAAATCCCTCTTGCTTGAATGCATTGTTCCTCATTGTTAAATTTTCTGGACTTAATAAGCAGCTTAGAACTGTCAGGTTTATGACAAGATTGGTTTCTCATAAATTTAAATAACTTCTCAATTTTGTCATTCAAGTAAAATACTAAACGCTCCACAGCTTTCACCAGAAAAATGCATAAAAGTCCCATTGAGTCCAACGTACCTACATCAAACAATAATATTTGAAAGTATCTCAGAATGTGCTCCTTTTTTCTCGTCATAATCACAGGCTCTGGAGTGTAATCAATAAGCTCGAAAAGACTATTCTGAACATATATCATGGTACAATGGCGTAACACAGTAGAGAAAAGAATGATTATGTAAACCAATTCACTTGGTGAAAGTTTTTTACGTTTTTCTGCAAACCCCTTCTGAAATTTCCAAAAGTTGTGATAAGCTATGAAAGCTTTCTGTAATTCCGAAGAGCTATTGTAGCCAGAGATAAGATCACACCAGACAATAATCCAAATCCGAAGGAGAAGAATAGCTGTAAGTGAAACAATGGTGGCGAAATCGAAACAAGCATTAACAAAAGTACCGCCGCCAAGTTGAGAGTAACTTGTTGATATACCCCACTTGAAACGAAGAATTGCTAAAAACCAACAACCGAAATTAAATATGAGACAAAGAATATTCCAGATTGCAAGTACAAGTTTAATGAAACAGTTTGCTTTTTCTGAGGGCAGCGTTTGACACGAATGTAGCCCTACAATGACAAGGTAGAACTTTAGTATATGCGTTTTGTTTATCATTTTTACTAAGTTTAGCAGCAGTTTTATTAAAGATAAAAAAGTGAATGTTGAAGCAGTGTGAAAGTCTGCTCAGTGTTTCAATTCATTTGTGTACGTACTTGAATCTACCAGAGCACCACTAAATGATAATATATTTAATAAACTCTAGAATTTGGAAAAACATTAATACATTCTTTGCTTTCATAGCAAGCTAGAAAAGCAACTATGAATAGACAGACTAAAAGCTTTCTGAGAGGTCAAGTCCATTGTCAGAATATTACATGTTTACACTGCCGTTTTATAATGGCAATTATTTGATTCCATTAAAAGAAACTTAAATTCAGTAAATACTAAAGTTGTTTATTTAATATTATTGCAAAAAATCTTATTACTGTTTAATAAAATGACTCACTTCATTTCATTTGAACAGCAAAACATTCGATATGCAATGAAATGCTTTTAATATGAGCTAATGTTTTTAAGCGTTTCATATGCTTACTTTAAGAATCTTACGTGCTTACAAAACCGCAACAATTCCAATATTTATATTAGTCATGCGGTTTAAGATATGAAATGCCCATGACCATCAATCTTGCAAAGTGCGTTTGTACAAAATCATGTTTTCATATAGTCAATCTTTCTGCATATAAAGTTATGATTTTTAGTCTAAAATTTTAGTTACAATCTTTCCAACATTTTAAGAGACTTGCGGAGCATTTATTCTTTACATGTACTTATAGCCTGCCAAAGTGTTCCGTTCACAGTTCAAAGTATTCTAACAAGAAACAAGGAAGAAACGTTGTAGCACATTCTGAACTTCCGATAACGACTTGCCCTATTTGTCCAAAAAATGGGTTTCGTAAAGGGACTCGTCAGTGTCATCGCCGCCATCACATTATTTAACATTATAACCCGTCGTGGTCATCATTACCGCTACCGTAATCGCTGCTACCCCGGCGCCGGCGGTTGGAGGCGACGCAATTACTACTGT
The DNA here is from genome assembly GCA_029691765.1 of Entomobrya proxima. NCBI lineage: Eukaryota > Metazoa > Arthropoda > Collembola > Entomobryomorpha > Entomobryidae > Entomobrya > Entomobrya proxima. Next base: position 11,740,784 of record CM056168.1, read on the forward strand.
TAATAAGACCGCTCCTTTATCCGCAACAGTCGATAAAAGGAAGCAAAAAGGAGTATCGCATCGTAGTAACAATGTAAAATGCATCTTGAATTCAAAACTGAAAATCAATTCAATAATCTTCAAAACAACCAACTTATTATCTACATTATCATTTGACTAACAGCCAAATACGGAGTCGTTTATTGAACTGCTGCCGTTTGTAAAAGTCTCTTTACAACGCACAACTTGTTTCGGAGAAAAGAAAAGAAGAGGAAAAGCGATAACAAACGAATTGCCTTTTTGAAGAGATCTGTTTCACTTGTCAAATCTGTCAATAAGTAATACTACCTATCAGATCATCCTATTACCATTATCTTCGTCATGCCCAAAATAGGACAACTTGCCTTTATCAACATCAATAGTTTGGTTGGATTGTGCAAAAGCAGTGCAGAAGCTCACAATCATCATCAAACATCAAGTATCAAGCATTTTCCAAAGTGAACAGCATCGACAATATATCACATCTACTTTGCGTGATTAACAATCTTGTATCAATTACTTAATGTCGTCTTCCAAAAAGGCTATTCTTCTATAAACTTTGTTGTTCTTGTTTTCATGTCATCAGTTCAATCAATAATCCTTTCAAACTGTTAAATGTATATTTGGCTTTCCTTTTTTGTACCTGATCTTCATCAGTAACAAGAAGACAATTTATTTGCTCGTTTTATACTACCATCACTTTTAAAATTTATTAACTCAATTTATACAGGCATATAATATTAGACACTTGCTGTGTAATTGCTTTTGTGAAACAAGATGAGTCAATAAATAACAAAATGCGAGCATGAGCAAAGGAACTTTTAGAGTGTTTAAGGTGGTACTGTGCTGATTCGTACCTTCACCACAGACACCTTTGACGTAACGCATTATTCAGAAGCTGGTTTACGTTGTTCTCGATTTTCCTCGTTACTGTTTTATTGTCAATTGCTTTGCCATGAATATGCATATTACCATCATAACTCTTCAGCCTACACGCTCCATAAAAAATAAACCCTTTTTAAAAGTTAAATGCATTATCAGGATATCTGCAATCGAGTTCACAGTTTATGATTTAATTTATTTTGCCGTGAATAGCCGTTTTTCACAGAAAGATAGGATACGAAAACAAAAGTACATTATAGTACTTACGTCTTTTATAGCTAGCACCAATGTTAGGCTTATTTTAAACAAAGAGTTTGGTTAGACCACTTCAAGAAAGGCATAATATTTCATGTCACTACTTGCACGAATTATTGAACAATGATTTGATTCCGTAGAAAATGTGAAACAGTAGTTCTTTCGAAATCATCCCTTGCAAAAGGTGTGGCGTCTCATTTAATGATCGCAGGTGGAATCAGTTTTGACTTAAATGAATACTTTTATTGCTGCGTCCTATAATGATGGTAGTTAATATTTTTACCTGTACAATAAATATGCGAAATCAGTACGCAGCTTCCTACCCACATATTACTATTATTTTTCATTGAATCTTTTTTCGTTTTACTGCAATGTTTTTCAGGAGTTTAGGCATTTTCAAAGTGTAGAATTTGCTACAAGTACTATATCAAGTAGTTGATTATATGATGGTGATGAGGTGAAGTCGACGCAACACACCTTAATTTATTGCACACTCAACCCCAATCGGATAGCAAGCTTTCATCTCACCTTTCCTACACAAAACAGTCAATAGATGGACGAAGAGATCAGAGGCCAAGCAGGAGGCAAATATTTATTAGCATAGATGATATAGAACTTACTAACAAGTTTGCAGTTTTTGCGCTGTAAGTAAATTCATGCAAAATTACATTTTGAAATCTTGAATAGACGAGTCATTCGTTTATTATGAGGGTGTTGTTGGACGTATTGTTGTACATTATTTGAAGTAAGGTGCCAACAGGTAATAATAATATTAAGTGATGGGCAAGCAAGTGCAATCCTTTTTATTTTCATTTTTAGAAGCAACTTCATTGAAAATCTCATAAAAGCATCAGTTCATGCGTCGTTTACGATTATGCTAATCAGGATGCCTGCTTTACTACACAATGCTAATATTGATGATGATGGTGATCATCTTGAGCAAAAAATACATGGTAAAACGGATGAAATCTATTTCGCGCTGATCGGGCTTGTTTGCTGATATGCGTTTTGCATGAATATTGCTAAAATTAGCCACGTTACATTATATTGACAGCCCCTCGTTGTATAGCAGCAATTTGTTCACGTCGGTTTGATCCAATATTGACTATTCATTATGCATTTCTCTTTTTAGCAAATATCTTTCAAAGTAAATGTTTGCCAACTATTTTGACGGGCTTCATTGTGTAGTATTTCACGCATATTTTTACACTTCTTGGTTTTGTGCTTACTGGCACATCAATGTTGTGACCATGTTTTTAAAGGAAATTATGAATGATGTCTTTTGAGGCGAGGGCATAAAACAACGAAAGTTGCATGTAAGCGAGCATTTAAAATAAATGTGAATCACTCCTCGTTTCTTTCAGAGTGACCATAACCACTTGTTAATTTGCTTTTTCTGACTTCACCTCACTACTGTTTAGACTTATGACTACACTGATGACTGACAGCCAGACACATGAAACGCATAATAATAATGAAGCAACAAGCAAGGTTTGTTATTGTGCATTATGTGGGCAAATTGAGGAACGTTGCCGTAAATGTAGATAACATAACAAGTAGTATAATATACAAAAACAACACATCACATATCATCATAATATCATCCATTCTCCCTCATCTTGAAAGCCTTTTTGAAAAGAAAATGACACATGTCAGAACCCCTTGTTTATTACACCACTCACAAATTTGCGCTGTTTCGCTTGCTGACTCTGATGATGTGATTGTTAAAATTCTACTACCATTCCTTCTCCGAATATTATTATTATTATTAAGATTGCTATAATGTTGACGCTAATTTTTGCGCATATTTTTCATGCTCTCTGATATGATAATGCAGCAGCAGTTGTGTAGTAAACCCTGACATGGGATATAAACTATAAACTGCATTGCCGTTGCAAATCACAAGAAAAAAGCAAAATCAGTATGCAGAGAGCATCCCTGCACCCTTCCCTTCCCATCTTGTCCAAAAGCATCAATCAGTTGTTCTTTTCCACTTGAACAGCTCACAGGAAAAAAGAATAAGAGTTTTGCTATAGCTTCATTTTGGCATCTAGTTGCGGTCGGATAGGATGACGGAGCGGCATCACATTGTAAAAAAATGCACTTTTAATGGTGAACAATAAAAACTGAAAACAAGTATTATTTATTACAGTGACGGAACGCCAGAGTTCACTTAACGAAACTGTGCTAATCATAAATAAAAACTTTTTTATTTAGAAAACGATAATGAAAGGTCTATATTAGCAGTATTCTATCTATGCAAAGCGCAGAAAAATGCTAGAATCTCTATAATATAGCAAGAAGCTCATTATATTGAGTAAAAAGAAGTAAAGCAGGAGATAATGCGACAGGCAGGTATATTTGGTATAATGAATATAATAAAAAACAAATACAAAATATCTTTCAAAGTTTACATAGTTTATGAGCTAGTTCTCACATGTTTAATAACTTGTATGACACCTCTAGGATTCTCTGCCTTGTCTACTCTGCGTTCATGTAACCTATCATCTGCATACCAATCATGATGATGATGATGTCCTTTTCATTTTTTATTTCACCAATATGAGCAATTAGCCAGTACTCGACAGGTGGAATAACAATGAGACTACAAAATGCTGCCATCAAACCACTTGAATTCCTGCACAGGTTTGAAAGGATATAAAGTAAGCACCATTCAACAATTGACACTCTGCATAATAAATAACCGTGGCGGCTGGCGGTTTTCTCTGTGTGAGTGAGTGTAGTGGGTAGTGGTGTGCACTACCACATTATTATATGCAAATAAAATCAATTAATCTCAAAAGTCAAAAATGCCAACTGCCACTGTACGCAGGTAGGTACAACACACAAGTCCACTGTCCTGTCAGTCTACCCACCTCTCATTTCTTCTGCACGGATGCCTCTATGATTGTTATGATGACCAAGTGATTTGATGTGATATGTAATGTAAGCGGTACTAATTGTGTATGCACGAGAGTGTTTGCGTCTTCTTCGGATGACGGTAAGTAGAAAAATATGTATTTATAACGGTATAACGGTACATTATGCCAACTCTATAATTTTCATGTGCAATCTACAGCGATCTTTAATAAATTCCTTTTTTACGATTATAGCTTGACTACTTTGTTCACTTAGGTATGCCACTGCAGCTGCGTAGCATCCACAATACAAACAAGTCATAACGGTTAATTATTATTAACTAGAGATATATTTTAGCAGGCAGTTCATTTTGCATAGTTTGCAAGCAAGCAAAGCGGTGTTGGTGGCGGCGGTCGCTCCTCACCAGAAGAGATCAACTTTAAAGATTACAAAAATATTGCTTATTTGATATGCAAAATATAGTTTTCTTTTCTCTTGCTTCGCATTGTTATTATTGTAATAATCATTATTATAACAATGTACTTCTGTATGCTGATTGTGTTTGCTGTATGGTGTATCAAATGCGCAGTTATCATATCATCATTATTATAACCATTACAACAATTATAGTTGATGCAACTCAACTTATTGACAGCCGACCTGTCAGGCAAAACACTGACAAGTGAAATATATAAATGACTATGATAAGCATGTAAAAACCATCAATTGTTGTGATTGTTGGTTTGCAGTTTATTCTTTTGCACGTCATTACCATTAAATTGCCTCCCCTCACTAGTTTTGCTCTAGTGCAAGTCTCTCCTGCTATTAATTTAGAATTTAGAAAAAATGTGAACTGAATTAATGATGACTGCGTGTAGTAATTTAATGGCTACCAGTTGTGTACATGTGTGGTAAATGTAAACATATTTGCACACTGAACCACTTTTTCCCCCGCAAAGCATATTTATGCATACCTATGCCTCTACCAGTAGTATCTTGGATAATTTTGCTTTGTCATTTCCCATTTTTGCTTTGTTGGTGATCTTTGAAAAAATGCAATGTGGTTTGTGCAACTCTATAATTTTGCAAACAATATAATTATTATGACAATAATATTATTAAAATTACAATAAAATAAAAAAAGTAGTGATTTGAGGGCAGTTCCTTATAATCCTCGCAGCAGGAGGACACTCATCATGGTCGTTGATGGTAATTCTTTGTCCCCTCTGATTACTGATTTCATGGTCTTCCACTTTTTGACGTTTCTCATTATGATCTGTGTTGTTACAATTTTACAATAAAATTTATTATCAACTAATAAAATGGAACTGAGATTGAAATCTAATAGAACGAATAATATGAAACGCAGTAAGTAAATAAATGGTTGAAATGTAAATGAGTAAGTAAATATTTAATTTATAGTCAATCCAAGTACTTGCTTTATTACATTTATGTCTAGTATCTTGGTTTTTGCTAAATCTGTTAATTTTATCTTGACTCTGTCTCCACTTGTTTTATACCACAGTCAATTTTCTGTAATTACTGTCAAGGAATTTCTTTTTAGTGCCAATAAATCATGTTAAATTTATTACCGTCGGCCATGTATCATCATCAGCATCATTAAAGTACAATTTCTCGCGTTCAACCATACAGCAATATGACAATGTATTTAAAAAGTATATATTATAAGGAAAATGTAGCTGAAACTATATAACTGCATGTTATTAATAATGACAGCGTCCCTTCCTCGGAGACACAACATGTTAAATGCAAAAAAATGAAATTATTTTCTACTGTTGTCTATCTGTCGTTTTTCATATAGGCATTATATGATTATAAACGTAATTTACAATGCAAATTGTTTTGAAGAAAATGAAATTATATTATTATTATGATTTCATAGGCAGAGGGACTTGCATTTTTACGCAAACAGGGCGATAATCTACAGAAAAGGTACATCACCTCGTCAGACTCTCACAAGCAACTCCACGAAGAATTGGTGTTAAGTGATTATTATGCAAATCAACAAGTCTCTTGGAGTGAGGAGAGATGATTTTACACCTGATCAATTTTCAATTAGCCACATACTCCATACTCCACTAGCCAGAAACAGCTTTTAAAAAGATGTCCTTGTTAAAAATAATTGCACAAAGTCGTCTTTGTAACCATTATTATTTGCTAAGAGGAAAAACAATCATACTTGTTATCGCTGTCGACATCTCATTAAACGCGACCATATTTGACTGTTTTTATATCCTTCCATTTGTGCAAAGCAATTTTCTATGAGATTAAGCTAGACCCACGTGTTGTACCATTTCATTTTACAACCAATGAGTCCTTACCCTCACGACACGGAGACAAAATTATTGCAAACATTATTTTATGTATGACAGTTGGTGTGTAGCTCTATCAGTCACGCTTGTAAATTAAACAAGACAACTTGACACTTTTTATGACAAAAAATTGTCAAGATTGCTATCAGCAATATTATATTACGCTACGGTCAATAGAAAAACACAAGGAAGATTATAATAACTGGTAAAAAACTAATGAGTAATGATGATGACGATGTTTAGTGATGAACAATTATCATATTTCATTCCCAGTTTTTTTTATCCAAATACCTTTCGCACGTAGTATTCATGGTTATGGCAGCGGCTCATATATCCTCAACCCACACACTTTATGCGTGTTTATATACAACACAAACCGGGAATGATTTTTTGACAAGGTGCATATCAACAAAATGTACCTTTTAATTCTATCTGTTTTTCGAATTTGCAACCGACATATATCCATTGGATAATTTTGCTTTCACGTTGTTGTGTTGTTTGACAGTTTACCGTCCCGTGGTGGTTAATATGCTGGATTGTTAGTTTGTACGACGGAGTGATTACTTTGACTTTAATGCATTCTTTCACAGATGGGTTGGCCTGTTGTTCCATCCTCCTTTCACAGTAAAAAATTATGACAGGCGAATATATGATTAGAAAACGCAACGCTTAGTGCAAACTGCAACAACAAAAATCCAGTGAAACTTAAGATCTCAGGATTTAAAATGATGATGATTACCAAGATAATGGTAAGGATAAAGGAGGCAGGAGGTGCATCTTATGAAAGTAATAAGATAAATAATAATGTAAAGGAAAGGGATATATATGTTAAAACTCGGATTTTGCTTGCACTGTCTTAAACATGTAGATAGAGCAAAATTATGATGTGATGTGGGTACCGCCCCTTAAAATTTACATTTATTTCCATCCAGATTTTAAGATATATAAGATCAAGCAGAATTAATACAAATTCTGCGAGTTTGTGGGGTAACAAAGGTAAGAAAGTCAACAAGTGCCCTTATCATCATCAACCTTTGTATAAGATTTTTCACTTTGCGTTTGCTCTACGTACGGATGCTATGAAAATTCCAATAAAGTCAAAAGAGGTTGATAGATTGTATAATTTTGTAACATTTGTTTTATATTAATTCTTACGTATTGTTTTACAACTTAAACAAACGTAACAAGACAAAAAAACTTCTATTGTCAATAAGTTAAAATTGAGTACTCATTTTCGTTTATAAAATGATACTAACAACAAAGGATGCACGATTACAATTCAAGAGGTTGTAATTAACGTCTGTATTAAAATTAAAATTAAGTACTGTGACATTCAACTATTTCATACAATTTGAGCAATTCCCTATTGTTAACTGTTGAATCAAACTTAAATGTCTGGATTCAGTCATTCAGATTTCCTGCTTTCACTTTCACATGCATAGAAAAAGCAGTTTAAACTTCAATCTTCACTTTATGTTTTAGAATTCATTCCTACATTTTTTATAATACAACAACCTTAACCATTACAATAATTATAAGCACTATTATAACACTTGTAGCACAAATTATAAGCACGCCTTCACATTTTATGTTGATGTTCAGTGCAACTACTACCTGTTTGTGCAAACACATAAAGGTCATGACGCAGTATTTCTCGCAAACGTCGGACGTTAATTAAGAAATAAATAATCCAGCTCCATCCAAAACCACACCATCAACAACATCAACCTCCTAAGATGATATTACAGATATCAAATCTCATTTTACATTATTTTGTACTCTCATGCGAGAAATTATAATCATAATAATAAAGCACATTTTTATGCTTCTGTCCATCCCAACTTGCCACCACTACCGAGTTCGTTCTTTCATTTATCCATTATAACATTTTATCGCCCACATAACTTAACACGCATTCCATTGTATTGTTTCTTCTTGCTCTACACTAGTTCTGAGGCAACTTTTTCGGATTCCCTGCCATATACGATACTTCAAGTAAGTCGACTTCTACTACACAATTTATTATATAATCATTGTGTTTTTGCATGTCCCATAATCACATCCAGCATAATGCGGTAAAATATATCCTGGTATGGTATTGAATAAAGAAGGCTTCTCTAATGGTAGCATTATGATTATTGCCTTTATAACTTGATAATCACATTGGGAGAAAATATTAACAATAAATATTCAACAATTGTACTTGAAGAATATAATCCAACCCTAATAATCGTAACATAAAGTTGCATGTCCACCTGTTTTGTTTAACAAGAGGAAGAATATTTTTATTTTGGCACATTACTATATTAGGCTACTGTTTTTCTAGAAAGCTAAGTCCTTCCACCACCTTCCACTGTTATAACACTACATCCAGTATCACTATTATTTAAAGCTAGGTATACTAAATAAATACATTTTTGCTTACTTGTAAAAATATTAAAATTAATAATAGACTGCAATAAATTATGGCCAAGAAATATAACAGCATGAGGGAAGTCCATAGTACATTGCAGCAAATGTAACATTATTATTGTAAAACTAGCGTAATAATTTTTAAACTTCTTACATCTTACTTGTCACAAGCTTGTAGTATTTTTGCATGATAAAACGAAGGGAACTAAGACGTTATAATAAAAATGTGTGCAAATCGAGAAAAATAAAATATGTGTGGGGGATGGTAGTGTGTATATAAAATATGAATATAAATATAAAAAATGGATGGGCTTAATGAGAGAGGAAGCGTTTGATGGTTGTTAATAAGTGGCTATAAAATTTTATTACACTTGACCCATTATTTATATAACAATGTTGAAGCTGCTGTTGACCACTGGTAGGATCAGTGGTAATATGTATCGTGGCTCAGTTGTACTGGCTGTGAAAAATGCAAAACTACAAACTACATACAAAAATGAAAAAGAATTTTATGTTCCATGAGAATATGATTCAGTGCAGGCACGTCGAGGTCTTATAATTTAGTCATTGAAAACATTTTGTGCACATGCTTAACAAAATAATATAACATGCTATAATTATTGTTATACTTACGTCAAAGTTCAAATGAGTACAATCGATTTATAAGGGTTAAGTGAAAGCATAAATAGAATGCATTCAGCAAATGCTGTACCTGTACTCTTTTCCGTCATATTGATTGGAAAGCCTATCATGTGTGAGATCATTGACGATACCAGTCATTTTTTCCAAATCAATTATAAGCTAAAATGCCAAATAATCCATTAACGGTAAAAAGTATGCAGATAAATTCGTTTTGCACGTGCCTTAGGGTGTTTATTTGTAACTATAAGTAGTAAACATGTTTACCTGTTTTTGGCACACCCGTTTCAAAATAACATGTCGTTTTAATGTTCAACTACGTCCAAAAACTGATTTTATGCAAACATAGCCTATCATAAGTAAGATATTTAACAGTTTGGAACAGTTTCGGATGCATGTTCTGACGTTTACCTCAACTCTTTCATCTTTATTTTTCTTTGATTTTTTGCTAATTCAGAAATATATAAATAAAAGTCAGTATATGATTAAACTTTGAATCATAAACAATGAAACTAAACAAGTTCAACTGTGTGTACATTTACTTGGCCATTCTTGGACTGTGCCCTAGCCACTTTTTCTCGACTACGCTACTTAAATATATTTCCAGTCTTTGGAATTTTTCGGTAGTCACCTTTAATTTTGCTTATCTATTGCTCAATTTGTACAGATTTAGAGAGGGTTTGGCAAGTGGGTACAACAAAGAGTATGGGGAGATTGTTGTAAATGTGGCAATGGATTTGTGCTATTTGTCAACTACACTTGTTAATCTTGTGGTTCGAGCATGGATAGTGTTATATATTGATTTCATCAGGTACGAGTCCCGCGTAGATTTCACCAAAATTTACAATAAATTTCGAAAACTGTTAGAAAAGCACAAAGAAATGAATGAAAACTCAACCAACAGGTCGTTTCCCATTAATGAGACTACATTCCTAGTGGTTTTCTTGTTGTCTAATTGGAGGCATTGTCAAATGGAAAAGTTGCGCATAGATCTCTTTCATGCAATGCATTACGTACCCATTCCAAATATTTGGTCACTGGAAGTTGAATTTACTCTGAGATATATGAAATGCGTTTTACTCGAAGTTACATCAATGGATGCTCTTGGTCTTCTTTGCATTTATATTCTCAAGTCTGTGGAGAGCTACATTTCCTGTTTAATTGACAGTATTGAAAAGAAATTGGTTTTCAGTCAACACAATATTAAAGCCACGGTCGCTGGGAAAGACTTTTCTAAACATCTTTTTGCTTCAGAGTATCAGCAATGTCTTCAAAATATTAAATCAATCACAAAGATTTTGGAAATGCATTGCGACCTATTAAACACATGGCACGAAATGAAAGGAATTACTGGACAATTAATCTTGGTTTGTTTTGTGATGTGGATGATAAGCTTGTGCTTTAACGTCTTTTTTACATACACTGCATCAGTGGATATTGGACTTGTTAGCATTTTCACACTTACTTTCCAGTTTATGGTAGTTTCCAATGTGGTCAAATTCATTTGTGTAACTAACGCTGTTGCCGGCATGGAGTACCAGGTACTTAACTTCTGCTTGGTAGAATATTAGCAATCGTTTTTGATTGCTCTTATTAAATATTAACCTTTAATGCATTATTTTTAGTCCAACCGGCTGAGGACCATTCTTATTAGTTTGGTAGCAGGCTCAATGTCAGCGTTAGCATGTCCTGAGACTTTGCAGAGGTTACCGACAGCCTCTTTTAAAGTGCGTCATCCCAGCAACAATCCCCAATCGTCAACCATTCAAATGTCACCCAAAGATATCTCAATCATTGAACATCTTTACGATATCAACAACAGACAAAGTCCATTGTCTCTCACCGCCGATGGATACTTTTCGCCGCGTCGAGCAACAGTGCTTTCCGTAATCATTTTATTTACTACAGTAGCATGTTAAGTTCAACTGAAAAAGTGTAAATTAAAAATGCAAATCAGCAGAGCAACCCGTGTCAATGTCACAAGGAGAAAATGATGGGGTTATTCACTTGTAAAAATTGATAGAGTGATTGCTAATGGATTTTTCTCTTCTTTATTCAGGTTCTTGGTACTGCTGCAACGTACATGATTGTGTTGCTACAATTTAGACTTCAAATCTAAAAATGGATTTAGGACAACATAACGTCATCAGCCATTATCTACATCTATCACATTCTGCACACATGCATACTATGTGTGTGCCGACCTAAGGACAACTATTTTTTCTTGTTGCAAAGCATTAATTCACAACTTTTTACCAAATTGCTGCGTATACCGTTATTCTGTAGTAGTCGGATCTTCAGTATTCTAGTCATGCCATGGGACGAAATCGTTAATCAGTCAATATTTTTAGACAGGATGATTGATTAACCAAAAGACTCAAAAAATTGGACCACTGCAAAGCTCTCTCACTCATCTTGTCAGTGTGCTACAAGATGACTCATCTTCATCCCCTGCAAACTTGCACAGTCCCAATCCCCATCCCATCTCCAATACCATCTCAGCAACTAATTTCTGCTTGAATTAAAAAAGTTTAACACAAAATTTCATACTATACGCCACTCTACATGTGGCAATTAATCAGCAAAATAAAATATATGCATTAAGCATGCAAATATAAATATATTCATGTTTATTCCAAAGAGAACAACGGTTACATTTACATGACATGAGACGGAAGAGGGTCACATGCGAGGAAAGCGACAACAAACAAGAGCATAATAGAAGCATCATGTAGTGTGATGTGAATAAATAATATTTATTCCGAAAAAAGAGCTACTGCCATGTAATCGCTCTAATAATTATTATGCACAATAATTTATCACTGGTCTATATAACACATCGTTTTGACGGAGGCATTCTCAATATTATAATTTACATCATCATCAGTAACAATCTGGATATGTCATATGAATTTTATAACAGCAAGGGAACAAGTTTTGAAGAGGAAGAAAGAGCGAAAAATATAGTTAAGGCCGAGATTAATGATGGTCATGAAATATTGGATGGAATGGCAGGAGAGTGGAGGAGTACAAAACGTGACAGCGCCAATAATTCACTCTTGCGCTGATGCTTTTTGCCACGTACTATACTAGTAACTATATGCTCATGCCACCCACTTTTACTAATAATGCTAATCCAATCCCTTTAATATGAATTTATCTTATGTCGTGTGTTTTCTAACAAACGCAAATGAAAAATATTAATACGCTTCTGCTGCTTTTCTTTTGCTTAATAAGTTGGTACTGGTGGGAATGGAATAGTGATGAAGTTGACGGATGGAAATGCGTTAATATGGCGTTGTATTGAGGACAGGGCAGTAGAACCAAGAGCATCACAATCATTCTTCATTCATTTATTTTCATTTTGCATATATTAGCCAAAGAAAAATATTAACGTTGTTATATGCACGGTTTATGAAATTGTGGTAGTGGAAGAACAGGAAGACTGATTTAGGAGGATACGAACTATATACGTTATTGATGTGTCGGAGGAATATGGTAAACTTTGCCATTGATAAATTGGCTCCATCTGCGATACGTGCAGAGTCTAGTCATGTGTATAGAACGGAACAATGAATCCCTTCATGTATTCATGTGGGCTTGGCAGCTGAAATATGGAAATGATAAGAAAGCACCAGTGATTAATTATTAATTATTCTGTTTACTCTTAATGAATGAATGAGTGACAGTGAAATATTGTTTCCAATTCAAAGTTATGTCCGCACGCTTCATAACTTTGATGTCATAAACGAGTAGGGTTAAATACATAAAAGTTGAATGCGAGTATGATATTTTTATTGACATTCAAAATGCTTTGTAATTGTTTTGAGACTTTCATGGTAGTGAAACAATTAAACAATTTATTATCCGGCTCGGTTCTCCCTTGGAAAGGGTTTAGAACAAAGTCCATCACAACTGACGAAAAGTAATTTTTCATCGAAATAATCGCTAATTGTTCACAAAGAAAAGATGTGATTGTGCCGAGGAGAAAATACATCCATTTATCGAGCACGATCACTAACCTCAGCATCCCTTTTCTACCCCGCTTGAGTTTTTAGCATTGCTCATCTCGTAAAAGACTTCAGCACACGTCGGATGTATGCCAACCAGTTCGTTAAATTCCTTCTTTAGACACTGCCTTTTAATTGCCATTGAATATCCAACAGTAATGTCACCGGCATTTGGTCCAAAGTAATGAAATCCCAAAACTTTCTCGTCATCATGCTTTTTCGCTTTGAGACAAATGAGCTTAGCATACATGGCTTCCCCATCCCTCTTGTTCATTACAAACTCGAGCGGAACTTGAGACTTGTGATAGATTTCGATATTGTCGTAACCATACTTGTCGATAGCATCTTCTTCGGATAAGCCACAAGTTCCATATTCTATCGGCGTGAAGATGGTTGTAGGAATATTGGCATAGTTGACAATCTTGGTAAAACTTTTGCCAACCAACTTGCCGTATAACCGTCTAGCAAGCCATTTTCCAGCAACGATGGCAGTTGGGGTTAGTTTTGGTCTGTTTTCGACACAGTCACCGATAGCAAAAATATGTGATACTCCTGTGCACTCAGCCTCATCCGTAATTATTTCTCCATCCTTGTTCGTCTTTATGTCTGGCACAGCTTGTAAATTTAAGGTGCCTGTGCAAGGTTCCCTTCCAACTGCAATCAGAACAGTGTCAAACTCCTCTTCACTTATGGAGCCGGAACTCTCCCATTTTACCTTCAACTTTCCTCCCCCTGCTTTCGTAATCTCCTTTGGATTAGTATCGCGTAAAATTCTGACATGTCTTCCCAACAAGTTGGCGACAATCAAATCCACTACAACCTGATCAAAATCCCGAAGAATAACTGATCTTGCCATGAGAGTCACGTCGTACCCGAACCCGGATAGAAAGCCAGCACATTCAAGACTGATATAACCTGCTCCAATGCATAATGTCTTTCCAGGAGGTTTCTCTAAGGAGAAAATGTCATCCGATGTTATGCACAAATTGTCTTTGGCAGTGCCACCGGGAATCTTTAGGTATTTTGGACGACCTCCTACAGCAAGTACAATGCACTGCCCGGTAATACTGCTGGTATTTCCGTCTGGATAATTAACATTAATGGTGTGCTCATCATTGAAGCTGCCAAGGCCTTTGAAATGTTCAATTTTTTCCTTATTTAAAATTACTCGGTAGCCAAAGTTGAGAGAACTGATGTAATCCTGAATGTTAGCCACCAAAGTTTGCCACTTGAATGTCGGTTTTTCTGGAATCCCGGTCCATCCAAATAGAGGAGCGTCTCCAACGTAGTCTTTGATAAGACTAGACTGGTGCATAAGTCTTTTAGGAATACAACCAACGTTGACACATGTGCCACCAAGTCCCCATTGTGATCCTTTTGGAGATGGAGTTACAAAATCGACGAGAGCAACACGGGCACCTAGTCTAGCCGCCTCTCGAACACAGGCCATTCCGCCCGAACCTCCACCAATAACGATAATATCATACTGGTGAGTATGGTTTTGAACATCAAATTTTATCTTGCCCTTCTTGCTGGAGGCGCATCCCATCCCACTACAGCTACATAGGTATATGTATGTATGTTTAGATCCAAGCACAGAAATGATATAATGCTCAAAAATGAAAAAGATTACTTTCTAAAGAATAGAATGCTGTTAAAACCAAATTGGCGATGTTGGCACTTTGGCAGCATGGCAGTTCCATCCAATCAGATAATTCATTGATACTTTGATGCTTTGCTTAATGTATAGACAACAAGATTCTAGAAGTGTATACATTTTCCATGACTGCTATAAACTGTTATCGATGACCTCTGAATTCTGCTAATGTACTTCCACAATGATTTACAAAATCCTAAAATACTTTCAACTTCACATATGAGCATAATTTGTGTAACATTTTTCTTCGAAATTACCTGTACTCTGTTCAAACATACTTTTCACAGCTACAAGATAGCCATTTCCAAAAATATTTGTCATTGTTTTAAATTACTACTTTATCAAATAAATATGCATTCATATCATCTGCAACCCTAAACACGTAGTAATTTCATTGGAGTCAAATCATCTTTTATTTCATATTTAATCCACTTTTCTTCTGAATCATCCCGGCTGTTTTACTTTGGTTGGCTTGCATTTTTTAATTAAAATCCTAATGGAAAAAACTTTACACTTTTCTCGTTTACGCTACTGTTGATCTTTACAAAGACGAGTAAAGACGTGCTCATTTTTGGTTCTGGTATTCGAGTCTGATTTTCCCATTAAGTTTGAGTAACACGAAGTTTTCCATCATTTCTTTGTTCATGAACAAACGTAAAAAGAGAAATAGTAAACTGTGAACTAGAACATCCAGATCTTGTCAACCCTACCCCGATTTATAACAATATACAATTTCGTTCATTCAATCTATTTTTTCAGTGTGCACGCATGTTGCATTGAATCATATCATTTTCGACTGGTTATCGCAATCAGAATCATAATCACGTAAAATCTTCGTAAGTGCCCGTCCGTCCACCTCTAGCTGCTCAGTACAAAATGTCATTTTGTGCTTTGTGTTTTATAGAAAAATGAACCGAACCGGTCTAAAACGTTTGATGATGAGAGAACCCCTCTTGTCATAATCCGTTTTTAGATACACAACGCACAAATGAATTTTTCACCCGTTCACTACTGAAATATTGCTCAAGTAGCCAAACACAGCCTTACATAACGAAAGAGTAAATATGAAAATGTTTCTTTTGATATTTTTAAAAAGCAAGCATGGCATCCGTACTTTGTCCAACAAAAATAATAATGAGGAGAACATGATGATGATTATGCTGCTATTATAATGATAAAATCCCACGTCATTTGATACGGCTAATAAATCCGTCTCACGTCTTGTGTGTGTACCTTCACTTTAAAAAATGGATCCCTCTGCTGTCACATTATTACGTGAACATTGTTCGTGTTGTTGCTGCTGTTTTCATTAAAAATGCAATCTTTTCTTTTTGCTACTGGTTAGCTACACATTTTAGCTGACAAGGGGCTGGCTGTCAAGCAGATTTGATATATATTTTTCACTTGGCAAGAATACCAACAAAGAAAATAAGCAACAAAGTGAATATGTCACTTTCATCGTTTGTTTGTAACCACTTATGCCTTTCGCCTTTCACTTGACTGAAAACTAGAATGAATAGAGCTTTACAGAGGTTCTAGTTTAAGTGGTGCACATCATCATGCTTCCTTCCATTTAGATTTTGTTTTTTGATGGAATAATGTGAGACCGTTTCATATTGAGGTGGTTCTGCCAAAAATATTATTTCATTTGTATACAACACGTCATCATGAGACCATTTGGTAGCTTTCAATAACACAAACACCCTTTTGGTAGATCATCATTCAAGTGATGGTGGTAATCTTTGAGCCAATCTGTGAATCATTTTCTAAATCTTGAATTGCATTATAAATTCAATACAGTACTCTATCTCTACAAGTGGTGTGGAGTGGATGAGCTCATACTGAAGTGCTACAGCTACCGCAAAAATTTTATCTTGAGAGAAAATAAATAAAAATGTCAGCTTTTCAGTTCTCTTTCAGCCTTTTCTTGCCTTATCAACATGATCGCTATTCTTGATCTCATTCTGAATCTGCTTGCGTTCCCTTTTATCATTTTGTGGTGACAATGTGGACAAATCTGCGTGACATTGATGAGTTCCTGAGGATGTGAACCGAGAATAATTTCGTGGTTCTTAGGTGCCCGCTCTTCTGGTATGAGTTTTTACGCTGTTTGTTTGAGGGATCATAAATTACCGAAAGGAATTGCGAGTACAAAGCGATAAAGTGTATTTTTTAAACCAAAGATATTATTATTTAAAAGATAAGGGGATCATGATGATGAGCGCGACGGTGACATTGCGAAACGTTCCCACTTCTCTGGGATCCAAACTCAAAACAAAGCAATAAAGATTATACGAACTTGTGAATACCTAATGCATTTCTATTCAATTGAATTATTGCAAAAAAAGATGTGTCTACTAGTAGACCAATATATCTTTGCCGTGTTTACAATTCCGTTCAATTGTGACGAACTTTAGAAGCACGAAAGATGCGTACCACATCTACTGGGAATGGAACATGAAAAGCGAAGCAAAAAACTGTGAAAATATAAATTATGTTTTTGGCTTGTGTAACCGTGTTTGTGATAAAGCGATCCCTCATTAAATAAAATATATGTTCCACTTCAGCTTTCAAAGACTGGAAAGAAAAGAAACACAAGCAGCTGCTGTAGAGGAAATATTATGGCCCTAGATAAAAAATAAATAAAGAAGACCCAAATACTTGATATGTTTTATTGAGAAGATGAATAAAATATTAGTTGAACATAATCATAAACATTTAGTCACATACAAACTGTACTTAGGTAAGTTCATCTTTACTAACCATATGCAAATAATGTTAGAAACATTATTATGTATAACAGTTTTCAGAGCTGACTGTTTGTAGCAGTAGCAGTGCATCTTTGACAAAACTACCGTGGTGGTGATATAATTTAGTCAATAAAGCAAACAAGAATTGATGATGAAGTGTGGGTACGATCAAACATTCTAAAAGAAAGAAAAAATACAATAACAAATTTTATATTGCATTTCAATTTTTATGGAGCATGCAAAATTGTTCAGGTTTGGAAAAGGTTACGCATAAAATGCAATGAATGATTAAATGTAAAATGAGATTTAAAAAATAAAGATCACTTCTTGTTTGAAAATACTTTGATCATCGTCGGAATGGAAAACCTAATCATCTTTCTACTTCTTGAAACGGTTCGTTCAGCCAGGTCGCGCCCATTCAAAAATCTTCAAACGCAACATAGGGCACTGTCGTAAATTTCTCAAGTGGCTATTTCATTTGGACAGATTTATGAGACGGGTGATCATGAAGATGACGATTGACGAGAAGTGAATACCGATGAAATTCCTATAATATGTATGCGCATAATAAACACAAACAAATCTAAACTCATTTCAAAAGTTTTTTATGTAAAGTGCAGCAGGAGAGCTTCTGTCTGTCATTTTATTTCAACTGAATGACCGATAATAATTTTAATAATAAATATCAAAATCTTCCTCTTTTACTGTACCAGAAGAGTCTGTTTTAATCTATCGCAAAATTTATGCACTTTGCATGTTATCATGCTTTCATTCGTCCATTCATTTTAACTTTGATTGACTTGTGTGATAACACAAATTGGTGATTGCTGATAGGGGTTGTCCCATAATAATAATAACTTACACAGCAATCAGCATCTCAACAGCAGCATATAACAACAGTGTATTTTGTTGCTGCTACTTTTTCCCATTTTCCTGATGATATCAAAAATCAAATTGACTGACTGATGGGTTGTGATACCAAGTTGACTGTGATGGCGAGGATGGTGTGCTGAACCTGATGCGATGTGGTGATGATGTGATGTTGATGGTAGTAAACATGTATAGCCATCCCATACCATGCATGTTTTCATTGGCATATCATTTCAAAAAGTCGCAACAGGGTGAGCAAAAATGGTAGCAAAAGCAAATAACAATTTGAGAAAAGAAAAGCTTTTAAGAGCTGCTAATAAATTTATTTGTCACATCTTGTCAGCAAACTCATCTTACAATGTAACAGCTCTAGAAATCCAAGAAAACTTGAAGATGAGAACGAACTGCAAGTACATCAACCACAGTGAAAAAATGCAGCTTTTCTACTTTGCATACCTTTATTCTTACAACAACAGCACCTAGAAATGATATCACTTTATTCAGAGAATGGTGCACATAAAAATAAAATACAATGAAGAAGCTCAACAAGCAAGCACACACCTTTTATAATTATCTATAAAAAGGGCGAGACGATAAATGAAAAAATTAAAGAATCAAGGAGTTTTATTTCACCAATAGGTTTTTGCTTGAAAAGGGAGTACCGACACAAGCGCTTTTTCTTTTCTTAATATGAGCTTTGTATGCTTCATTATTATCGTCAAGTCAAAAGAGAAGTCTTCAATTTGATCATTTTATGAAAAAGGTCTTCTTTCGTGGTACATGTTCTTTTTCTGAAAAGACAAAATGATTGCTGTAGGAGGATTAATGAGGCGACATACATGACACTGACAATCTAACATGGAGCTACCGGTTCTTTATCTTCCCTTAAAAAGTCACAAGCAATCCAAATGGTAATAGTAACAGCATTGATGACGATGACGATAATAATAATCAAGTCAGGTCTCTTCCCCAGCGTTCATGTTGACAGCGTCGGCCGGTCATTTACTATTTTATCGAGTTGACTTTCTTGATCACCACCACCACCAACCTGTATAAAATGTTCCCCATATCATCATCCTTTATTATGCTATCTTGAGATCGTTTTGGACTGCTACCAAGTATTTATATATGCGTTTATCTAGCAGTGCATTAGTGAATTAGCATGCCATCATGCCAAATAAAAAATGTCAAGTTGCGTTTATCCATTTATTTTTTATTTCGTGAAAATAAAATAAAATAAAATATTGCAGTCTTGTTCTGTCATTGTGTTATCCTTATTATTTTTGCCATGGCTGATGATGTTACCTCTGATGCTCTGATGTCGACAATTTCGTCGTGTCGTCCACTTTAAAATTCAAACTAAGTAAGCCGTTCCATTTATTATGTTTTTTTCTCTTGCAGGCAGACAGGCTGAAGTATATGTTCTGCAGTATCAAAAGCATTACTCATTGTGTTTTTGCTTGTTTTACTGCCTGGCTTTTGACTTTCTTGACTGTGTGTGTGTTGACTTTGTTTGGTTAAGCTCAAATAAAATGCTAATAATGCTTAAATTGTAATTACACAGTATAATCGTCTCCTTTGGTGTGTGGTAATGGTGGTCTTCTTGGTATTATGAAGAAGTCAAACAACACAATAGTTCTATAAAAACAAGGTAGTGCTTGCCAGTAGCAGCAGCACTACAACCATTACATATACTATTGCCATCCGTGTGTAAAATACATGCCACAAAAACAGCAAACGCACAAAACGAACGAGCAATACAAAACATGGGCAATAATGCCTTTCCGCTCCTTCCTTACTTTTTATCCATTTGTCACTGTCACGAGAAATTTTTCAAAAGGAAACACTTTATTGGATTGCATTGGCGTGTCATGATGATGATGGCATGCCATGCCATTTCCATGCCTTGCCTTCTCCAAAATAATAAAACACAAACAAAATAACAATAACAATACCAGTTGCTGCTACTGCTTCACACACACACAGCAATTTTAAATGGAAAAGAATAAGGCTATCTGTCTTCGTCTTCTCCTTTCCTTTTTCACTCACTGAACATGTAATGTATGTAATGCGGAATTGTTGTGGTGTGTCTTGAGAGATTCCTTTGTTTTCTTCTCATTTCTCTCTTTCTTCATGGATTACTAGCTGTGGAAACTTGATGGATCTTTTTCTTTTAGCCTGGTTGACCCTCAGGCTTGTCATGGTGTCATGATGCATGTATGTCGTGCCATGCTGCTTCTGTGTAAAACCAAGCTAATAAATTAAGTCAAATGAATGAATAAAATACAATAGCAGCCACGACATGAAGAAGAAGAAGGAACAATGATGATAAAGCAGTAACAAAGGAGCAGTGAATTTCTTTTGAAAACGCACTCTGCATAACCTTCTTTGTTTCGTACTTTCTTACTGGAAGCATTCATTAGGATACGCTTTGCCTACGTTCTTAATTTAATACGTAGATTACCAAAATTATCACTATTATGTGCTTTTTAATTAGTGAGTAAATTAACATGCGCCACAAAAATGTGTGGTACAAACATGCAGCCCAGCACATATGAGTACAGATGAGACAAAAAAGTGCAAACATTTATCCCAATAAGATCTAGTTTGTTATCATGCATCAACTTCCACATTTTCTATTACACATAATATGATAAATAGTTATAAAACAATGGTAAGTTTGAAATATTTTTCACACATGCGAATTCAAAGAAACTGACCTTCTTTTGCTATCCTGTTATTACCTGATGACTCGTTACAATACCAAATTTTGCCACCTCCCAAAAAGGTTATGAAAAAATATTCAATTAAAGTGAGTTGGTTTGTCATATAAGTTGTTTGCCGTAAATTGAATGACATATGTTTGTGCATGATCACGACGGAAAGCGTACTAGTGAAAGCGCAGGATGTACAACAGACAAACGTGTCAGTTGTCAGTAGGTAGGGCTTGTGATTCCTCATAATAAATAATAGCTCATTTAAATTTTTGCATTTGTTCAAATAGTTAAAAAAATCTCATGGCACGCAAAACAAATGAAAAGATGCTTAACACAGATGCAACGTTATTGCTAAACTCAACAAACTGGCCGAGGAAAAGGCGGTTTTTTGCAAACATCGCCCTTCAAAACTCTTCTTCTAAATCATCAAATAAAAATACAATAATTCCCATTTAATGTGTTTCTGCAGCCGAATGACTGATGGTAAATGAATGATGCTGATGAGGAACGTAAACACAAAACATCCTCATAAAACATATTTTTACGAACATCATATCTGTAAATCATGCAGCTTACAAAAGAAAAAGATATTTTGTGCACGCACAGGATTTCAGATGAGTTGTTACGTGTGTATCCTAAACTGCTTTTCCCTTTTTCCTTCTATTTTTCTTACTTGCTCAATTATTAACATACGAGTTATCATTACCACCATCAGGTAGAATCTGTCTGGGGATTTTTTACCTGAACATAATTTCCTCTCATAATGAGCAACAATGAACGATAAAAGGGCAGATCAGAAGCAGTCTGTTGTACACTGGTGTTAAGTAAACTATCATTTTCTTAATTCAAGAAAAATATATATTTTGCTTTTTTGAAATGATAACAAAAAATAATAAGTGTATTTTCAGTAAGAGGAATGCGTGTGCAAAAATGGCTTGGTTTCATCAATAAACCTTATTTTGCTGTAGGTTTGTCTGGTCTCGTCATTACCATGATGCTTTTTGCTGATGATAATGGCGATCATTTTACTATGTACCTGATGATGGTGAATAGAGCTCACCATTATCATCGTCAAGTTCAGCAACAGAAGTTAGCAGACGAGAGGAATACTAGAAAAAGTAACAACTTCAGCAGCAGTGAGCATAATTTTTAAAAGCTTGGCCGGTGGTCCTTTCAACCGTCTTGTTGAGTTGGCAGCTTTTTCCCTTGAACGAAACCAGCAAAACAGCAGGAGTCTTTGAAACGGAGAGTGCACTGCACACACAAGTCAAGTTACTTTAATAATACACATTTTATTTTCTTTCCCTGCTAAACGGCTTGTCAGTGTCTGCCTCTGTGAAGGTATATCCTATCAAAACTTTGCAGCCTTTTCGAGCATAGTATATAGATACATACATTCGAATTTCGGTTGATCTGCATCATCATCAGAAATCAGTGGTTGTAACTCATAGTCATCGTCACAATTATTGTTACAATGCTGCTGATTAGGAAGGTAAAATTTTCACTGCGCTTCTTTTGGTTTTAATGCTGCGGATGATGTTGAAGAAGAAGTGCTTCTGTTGTCTTTTGCTTCGTTTGTTGTAAAAATAGATAAAGTTTACAGTGTGCATGCTCAGTGCTCACCGTAAATATGAAAAATACACTGACTCATTCATTCAATCTCTCTGTGTGATAGATCACCTGCTGGGCAGCATGTCGAACTCCCGGTGTGACCTTAAATGAGATCCATCCTATTATTATTACACCATCATTATATTGTAATTTGAAATCTGTCAGAAAGTGAGCAGAGCACACACAACAGGCCAGACCAGCATTTTATGTCTTGGGCAGATTTTCTTCTTTTCAGCCTTTCAGAGACACCTCAGGTGGTGATGAATTTCTGGTAGTAGAAGAATGGTACCTACTTCATTTACCACCGACGACCACTATACCAATACAAATAAGTAAGTACTCTTTATGGATACCATGCCATGCACTCATTGTCTGTAAAAAGCTCTTATGAGAATGAGTCTTTCTCACTCTTATTTCTACAACTTCTCAGCTTCCGTCATTCATTGAAAAAATGCAATTCTCTGCACATCCCATCCATAATTCTGAGCATTTGCCATTGCTGGCTCCACGTTTCCTCCTACTCACGGAGGGGTACTTGTCAGTTATCTGAGTACGAAGAAGAATATTAGTTGAAAACATCTTTTCGTGGAAAAGTGTTTTCTCACTTCAGGAAGGATGAACGTTTTCTTTAAAAATGTGAAAAATAAATAAATAATACTGCATTCACAAAGTTCTTTGAAAGATCAATTATTATCTCACTGACACGGACTTGAGGGTTGGTTAGTACATATATTATACTGGTATGTTGATATTTTTTTACTGAAAGTGAATCTTCTTTTATCAAGGTCTGCTCCAGGTCAGATCAAACTCCTTTTTTTAAAATTGCGCATCACATGAGGTGGACAAGAAAATTACCGTTTTCCACTTAAAACATAGGCAAAAGGAGAAGTGAGCTGAGCTGAATTCGCTGTTGCTGCATTTTCCCATCAAATGTCATCCTGTCCTGTTGCGAACATGATTAATTCGTTTCATCATCATCATTTTACCCATCCATCTACCTCAAAAATGATACGGTGCATGAGTGCACAAGTGATAGTATTTCTTGGAGCAGATAATAATTGATACCCTCCTGCCTGGGCTACCCTTCGTCTTGATCGAAGCTGACACATGAAATGAAGAAAGGAGAATGAAATTATGGGGAAAAATTATGTAATCAAATTACACATTTCGCTGTACATCATATTTTATATTCTTCATCTGCCGTAACTCACCCCATTACAATAAATATGACAGTTTTTGGCTTTTGTTGTACAAAGTAGTAGTATTCTAAATAAAGGCTCAAATTACTACACGCTGTTATTTTATGAATAAAAACAAGAAATTCGAGCCAAGTGCACAGTGGCAGCTTGTACTTAACTTGAGCCTCGGAAATAGTAATCATGATCTTGGCATAATAAAAAGTGACTGTTTTTATATTCTGCGTTGTGCATGCCTGTCTGTATTATTGGGATAATTTTCACTGTTGCGTATTGCACATCCACACAAAGCTGAGTGCATATTGGATGAAATGCTTTTACAGCTATGCACACATCTTTCTTCTTTATCGTCATAAAACAAGACAAGGTATTAGCCTGTCACTGTCACTCAGCCAAACTGTCAGTTTTTTCTATTTACCCGACAGGCAGTGCAGTATACGCAGCAAGCAACGTAACACAACGACCGTCTCAAGAGTCTTGTCGGCTCGACTGACTTGTCCGTTGTCTGTCAGTCTGTCAGTACAAATCCCTAGTTTCATTCGTTTACCTTTTTTATCATCATTCATTCCAGTCTAAATTCCAATTCAAATATAAAAATACGTATCCAATTTTAAGCCTTTTTTCCTGCATAAAAATATCGTTCTTTAGTTTTCCTTTATTTCCCGCGTGTTGTTTTGTTAGTATTATTATTATTACTTTATTTCATTTATTTCACTTTTCTCTCTCTCTCATTGCTCTTGCTCCTTCTGAACACACTACCGTCATCGTTGTCGTTTTTTATTTGTTTTTTCCACATTTCCACTTGAAGATTTTTGACAGCCTTCCCTTTTGCATATAAGCCTTCACGCACACACACTCCGTTTCCTTCTCTCTCTAAGCTGGAGAGATATCCAGTCATGTCATATTTGCTTTCCATGTCTTTCTCTCTCTCTGCTTTTCTGACAGGCTCTGGAAGAGCGTAGACAAGTAGGCAGAGAAAATAAGAGAGCCACGTCATATTTATTATAGCTTCTACTTTTTTTCCAGGAACGAAAAATTATAGCGTAACCAAACCAAACAAGATTGCATCGGCGAGTTCCTGTGTAAATGACTGAGTGAGTGTGTGTGCTTGCGTATTATGTGTGTTTTTGTGCCTGCCTGTCTACGTGTACACATATCACACAGGGTATTACATATTATTATCGTGGCACACGGCTCACTGCTTTCTTCTTCTTTTCCACCTCCCTTTCAGTTTCAATATTTTCAAAAAGTATTAACCATTCAAATTCAATTTGCGTCTGCATGGATTCACACCTGAGACCCCTCAGGAGAGTTCCCCTTGTTTTGCCGTGTTCTTTCTATTGCCATTATGGTTATTGAACTATAAAAACTTGGTCGCTTTCCTATATACGAGTTTGGTTACACACTGTTAGTTGAAGCTAGGTCCGTCGTCATTGCTCAATCTAGAAAACAACACGTAACTTTTTACGCATTAAACAACGGATATATATATATTTTTATGTATGCTGATTGTATTTTTACTGCAACATTAAAGCAATTCCTGTCTTTCTTCTTCTTCTTACTCTGCTGTCATGTGTCAGTAGACGGGAAAGAGTGTTCAGACAAACCCATGTGCACAAATTCTTATGTTTGGTAAGGCAAACATGACATTATTGTTACGTTTTTCACTATATATACAGCTTACATGAGTCACACATGTAGAATAAAAAGGGTTGTATTATTATAATGCATGTCAAGAGGAGTGAAAAGAGAAATGAAGAGAGCTGTTGACAAGTTGACAGACAGGGCTGCAAACCAAGCAACAGCTTACTACTTACTGTTTCACTTCAATCAACCAGTTGTATAAGCCGTGTTGCTATCTACATGATGCTCTCAACCTATTTTAATAAGATTCTTTGAGTCTGGATTCTCTCGGGACTTCATATCGATAAAAATGCGCGTATCAAACAAAACCCTGAAAAATGTTTTCTTAAATCTGCAGATGAGCAACAGTATATGTTCTAACCGTCCTACATCAATGAACTAAAATCTTTACCATACAATAATGAAGCTGATTAGGAACAGGATTTTAATGGCCGTCAATTATTCCCGTTTGTAGTGATGGTGGTGCCTTGGCGGCTCCAGCCACTCTTAATCTGTACATAAGTAGAGCTGGAGTCGAAATCTCAGTAACTAAAAAGGTGCGTCAGCGTAAGCTTACTAAAGGTAAAGGACTAACTAATAAGAACATTGTGTTATAAATGATAACCTCCCAAGAAGACTAAATGCTCACGACGACGGCAATGATGATAATGGTTATTCTAACGCATCTATTTTTCTGTCTCTATATACCTTTAAGAATTGATGTAAAAAGACAGGTAACACAGACGTGTGCACGACCACGTATAGAGACATAAGGAATAGATAAAGAGATTACCATGCAGCAAAATGGTATCTCTTTGCAGGTTTTAAAATCTCAATACACTGACCATGGATTCTCTACCTATAAGGATTATACGATGATGATGATGATCCTCTTTTATAGTGGATTTTAATAACTTGTTTACTCGCTTGTTTATGTGAATTGCATATAAAGGACGTTATTCAAGTTCTAAGTAGCCTGGGACCCTTGGGACCCTACCGTAATTTCTGAACTACAAGTCGGATGGTTACGTTTTATAACTCATTCGAAAGAGCAACTCAAGTACTGTTATAGGAAATTCCGCTTTAGTCCAGACTCGTGTGCGCATGATTCGATTTTTGCAAAAACATTTTGCAGAAATACACCTCAGGCGCCCAAAACCCAGATTTTTACAAAATGTTTTTGCAAAAATCGGACCATGCGCACACGAATCTGGACAACAGCGGACCATAGTGTAATAGAACTTGAGTTACTCTCTCGAATGAGCTGTTAAAGGTAACCATCCGATGTGTAGTTGAGAAATTAAGATAGGGTCCCAGGCTAGTGAGAACTCGAATATGGCCCTTTATTTATTTTAGCTTCTTAACTACTAGGCTATATAGGAAAATGTATGATATGAATCAAAACCTTGACTTTGCTTGCCGATAATCGTTAAGTTTGCTGTGGCTGCACCTCCTCGTTTCATAATAATAATCGCCTCTTTGATAGGAACACGCAAGCAAATAGACACGGACAAAAAATGAATTCTTTTTCGGCTCACTCGAATCATCATTTTCCTTCGTCTTTCTTCTTGTTGTAAAACCTTTGTTGAATATAAATGGGCCATCATCATTTTTAAACTGTCAGAAAGAGTTGAATTGAGTGACAGATAAGAAATCCCTACTTGCATGAATGATAAATAATACCTACCTTCTCAAGTTAGGTCATACTCATCAGAAGCGGAGAACCGATTTCCCACTAACGACATCGACAGAGCACATTATAAGACTTCATAATGATCTTCGTGAAAAGCCAGTGGTGAATGGTCAATTGAACATTGAATCTATTTTTTATGGCTTCAATCCACCAACCTCATCGTATTTCTATCTGTTTGTGAGATAGGACAACTGATCATGATTATATGATACATTGCTGCAATGTTCACTTGATAAAGGGAAGTGAGCTAGGTAGCGCATAGTAGATCGTTGCCTGCAAATCTTAAGAGTGATTATCAAGGAATTTTAAAATAATATTTACCACTGTTCATCGGATTGACGTTACTGCTGATGGCTGACAATAGAAAGACAGGATTGAAGCCAAGAACGTGAAAGCGACCATTTGATTTATTTCATTCATGGTGGTTTCAAAACTCCTGATTATTATTCTATTACGTATTACACGACGACTAAATGGCAGAGCACATGAAATGATTTGAGATACTGATTAATATTTCAAAGCTTGCTCTGCTAATTCAGATGAACAACTGAAAAGAAATGAAAACATGATCCAAAAAGAAGCCGTGCAGCAATGCAAGAAAAACTGGACGTATTAGAGGAGAATTAGTGCGCTCAAAGCTACGACTTAAGTTACAATCATTGCTGCAGAAAAGGTGCTCCGATGGAGCCCCTATTGTTCTCAAGAAAATGATACGCAACAGTCATGAAACGCTTCATTTCAAATCAAATCATCAAAATCATCAGTGAATGATAACAGAATCACATGCATGAAGCCTGATCTTCTTTCACACAGGAAAGAAATATAAAAGCTCTTAGATGCGCTTCTCAGTAATCTTTTTTGTTCTTCGGCTGATTTTTTCTTAATTCATAATATACTAACTTTCAGGAAAGCGTTTCAATATATTTTAACTATGCCACATCAGTTTCGCCAAATTATCTATTTATGCGGGTATAACATCAAGTCAAGTCATAAAATTTAAGGATACAAACTTTTCCTTAATAATCCTGAACAATCCGGTTGTGTAAATCCAGCCAATCTTTTCGGTAGGAATATAGTGTCGTACCAGGTATGAGGAATATATTATATTATATATTAGTAGCATTATATAGTAAACAGAAGTAAAAAAAATGTCTCTAAAACGTGGATTCCACATCACATCTTCCTTTTGATTACATCAACCATATTGTAAGTGGCTTTTCATCGTTATGCAATTTAAAGCATGTCACATGCTGCATGTTCTACAACTACCCAACACCTACATAGACATTTTAAAGCAGATTTACGCATTTATCTTCATGAAGGTAGGATTTTTACTGATGAGTAAATAAAGATATTCCCGGTCTTGCCATTGAGACAGTTGTGAATATAAATATAAGAAAGCCATTCATCAACCTCTATCTTAATACCAGTGACATGGCATCTTTCCTTTTCTCTTTGCCACTCTCATAAATTTTCTCTTATTGACTTTTATTTATTTTGCACTGATTGTGTGAAATGAACAAAGTTTACCCTGAAACATTTTAATAGTTGAAACTCAGATTCAACTAAATCACCCACAAGCCTGAATCATTTAAAGAACTACGTTTTTTACTCCTATACATATCAGTTTTCAAATGTCAGCTTTGACTTTCCAAATGGAATTCAATATAGAAAGTTGGAATGAGCTAGAACGTGCATAATTTAGATATGGAGTTACATTCTGAAATGATAATAACCACCCTGGGAAAAAATTAAATTTCATTAAATTTCGTTTCACTGCACTCGAGTGCTGGTTGAGTTCGTTAACAAATTTTCTAACTAGGTTAGGTCTATAGAAGTAATCAAAATGGTCTCTGTTCTCTCAATCGCTCTCTGTCCGACTATTTATCTTTTGTGCTCTAATAGCACCAGTAGCTATTTGTCAGTCAGGACTTGTCAGGTCACCCGAGACTGTTTTAAAATTCAGGATGCATCCAAGTCCCAATTCAATGTTGATGACGACAACGACGACAATGTCCTTTCTTATCTCTTTCCTCTCACTGTTTTCAGTCCCTTTCCTCCTGTCCTCCTTCTTCAGTTAAACAGATTAGTTATACCAATTCCTTGGAACATGGAAAAGTACAAATTCAACTTTTACTCTTGTTTGTACTTTGTATTCTTATGTTCCCTCAAGGGATAACTAGAGATTTTTAACATCAATACCAACAACAACTGAAAATAAGCTCGTCGTCACTAATTTGTACAGGGGTAATCAATAAAAACCCCTCGGCTCTGGCGTCTACTAGGAGTGTAGCTTAGCCCGCTTTCAAGCAGAAAAAATAATCAAATGAAATAAATGATGATGCTTCTTGCTTTACACACCAGCGAGTCATCTAGACTAAAGCCAAACTTTAGAACAGAATAATATGTCAGAGAGGAGCAGAAAGGATCAAGCTTGTTAAATAGAATGAAAAAGAGGCTTGAATAAAACAAAGTTTGTTATCACTTGAGATTTGTCAGAGTCAGCACACTACAGTACCAGAGGCAAAATAATGTCGTGTCATGTCATTAGTTATATTGGTTTGTATAGGGATAAACTATGGATAATAATAATGCATGCCCGTCCGTCACATCTTCTAATGCTGCCTATAAGTCTACCATGTGTGCAGAGTATAAAATCGGGAAGCCGAAAGCTGTCAAATATTCTATTGAAAAATAAAAATTATGTGGTGATGCCAGAAGAACGTTTAAACAGCACCGACTCTCTATAACTTGCTGCCACTCCTACAGTAGTGCACTGTATTCTGCGCTGCTGCTGATGTTGATTTTGATGTAAATTACCCGTGAAACTTTTTTGTGTACACATGAAAAGTACACAGTACATTAGGAACGAACAAAAAAGTGAAAAATGCGTAATTCAATTAAACCGCATACAAAACTATGCCATATACACAGATCTATGCAC
Source organism: Entomobrya proxima (assembly GCA_029691765.1). Taxonomy (NCBI): domain Eukaryota; kingdom Metazoa; phylum Arthropoda; class Collembola; order Entomobryomorpha; family Entomobryidae; genus Entomobrya; species Entomobrya proxima. The sequence goes on from CM056168.1 coordinate 11,771,253, forward strand.
GTAACTTACATATACTCTCTTTCTGTTAATGACGATGGTGGTTGGATGAAGGAAAATAAGACGAAGTGAAGCGTACATAAACCGTTTATACTCTTGCATAACAATATTATGCATTTCTCTGTGTGTATAGCCAAAATATACACACAACAACACGTCGCAGGCAGAGGGATAATTTATAATAAGTGTACATAAAATGATTGTGTTTTATTGTTGTACGGTGATTAATGGCAAAGTTAGTAAATGTAGTATGCATAAAAAGCTGCTACTGTGTACTGTGCTTTCCTATAACTTTTCCGATTCTTCTGCTCACTTTGAAAAAGGTCAGTGCAATGCTATTGTCCCATAAAAGTGTTTCACGCATGTATGTGGACATCTCTAAAATCAGGCATAAGTAAGAGTTGAAAAAGATGGAGAGACATAGAAAGATTATATAGACGAACCTGGTGAATTTATAGGGATAAGCTATGCCAGTAATGCAATGGAGACAAGGTACTACTCTACATCTCGCACTACTGGAACTATGAAAATCTGACAGAGTAAACAAATAAATCTTGTTGAGCTCAATTGAGCAAACTTCCCCTCTTGGTTTTCGGCTTTTATCGTCATTGTTGTTGTTGGTGGACCATGCACACTACATTATAAGAGCTGCACTGATATATTTTAACAAAACCAATACAAACAATACACGATACTCTCCTCTGCATAGACAAGGATCAAAAAAGAAAAAAAAATGGTTTTAGTTACATAAACTTCTTTTTTTCGCCTTCTCTTCCTAAAAATAAATTGCTCTAGATAAATAAATCTGATATGACTGAAGTTTTTTTTTGTTGTGTTTTGCTTTTCTGGGCTCGGTGCTACAAAGAACACACGGTGATGTGATTTTTTCATTCCCTTTTGCCCTTTTAGATTCGTTCAGGTTGACACTTACACTGACAAGGGGGAGGAGAAGGCACAACAATAAATGGGTATAAGTATATACAAAGGCGACAATGGAAAACAAGCCGATAATTTTTGATGACATATTACTCCATTTTATGATGACGACGATCAGGATAATGATAATGTGCATTAAAGGTCTGCATGTAGGATCAAAATGTCACGATCTTGTATCCTATGCACACACTACGCAGAGAACCCATTCTTTGGGCTTTTTATCTTCACGAAAGTGTCATCCGCGTAGAATAAACGGGAAGTTCAAGTTCATTTCCTAACGCATAAATCTCGTACAGTTTTCTCTCCGTGTAAGTGGATATACTTTGAATGAAAATGTACTAACTGACTGCATCATATAGGTACTCGTCATTGTTTAAGCGAGCTATCTTTTGGTCTGTACAAGTGGAGTATAGTGGCCAATATCTTTTACATCTCTAATCTGTCTGCTGAGATCTGAGATGGACCATGGCAAAGAGCATTGATCAATCACTCACGCTGTAGAATGCACGCACGCAACGTAGCACACTATCAGTTTTATTTCATTTCATGAATGATGGCACTTTTTTTAAATCGAAAAAGGAAATGGTAAACCGATCTTTTCCAGTGACAAACACACACAACAATAAAAACGGTAAAAGCATTCACGCTTTTTACACCAGTTTACATTTCCAGATCAAATTACACACTTTTATTTTTCAGGCCTGACAGCACCAAAAGGAAGATTCACACAGTTTGGGATACACCTAGAACCATTACGATTACTATTATATTAGGAAAGCAGCAAGTTCAATAAATTTAAAAGGAAAGTTGGAATCCTAGACGGTGGGCAATATTTTACACAGGATCGCTCGTTTCGCTCGATTTCTGCTGTTTTCATTCATTGTTCAAGGCAACCCAAGAAATGAATTAAGTGATGTTGTAGGATCAGTAGTAAATCTATGTAATTCACCCAAAGTCTAACACCGACAGCGGACCTACGCCCCGTAGCCCATAATATCCCTGCAAAAGGAAGAGAAATGGTACAGAGTGAATAAATAAAATTCACTGAAAGCACTGCATTTTTTTATGAACTCCTACTCCAGTGAACTGCGCTTCATTTCCCAGCATTCTGTAGTGGGTTGCAGCAAAAAATCATGACATGTTACAAAACTAACGGAACGAGGTTGATCTACAAAATAAAAATAAATGAATAAACAATAATTGCATTTGGTTATTTATGGCGCGAAAAATGAAATTTAATATTTTTTCAAGTAGCAAAGTTCAAGTTTTAAATTTTAAGCCATATAATATCTCATCTGAGTCATCCATGAGTAATGCAATTTTTAGGGGCCAGGATCGGATAAATGCAGGGATGCATTCAGTGGCAAAAAATTTTTGTGTCGTGTGCTGCTAGTTTCAGATTATTTCCTTTTTTTTCTTTTTATTGGAAATACACGACTAGGGATTTAAAACGTTAAGCCTTCAAAAACAACCTTTATTCCACTTCCAAGTTTCAGTTTTTTACCGAACCAAGTCCATTTTTCATCTTTTAAATAAAAATACATAAAATATGAATGCTCAAAGCACATAAAATCCAGTAGTGCATGTAATAATAGCAGTGTTTACTTTCATGTGTGATGATATGAGTGTGTAAGTGTATGCATTAAATTTTACAGTTTTTCGTGCCCTTTCTCTATTTTTACAGTTGAGGAAAAGGCGGTTTTTTACAGTAGCAATAATCTCCCCTCAAAAGTTTTTAAAGCTTTCCTTTTCCCCAAACTCATGCAGACATTTCTAATAAAGTCATGCAATTTTTACTGCTTGACTGTTGATTTTATAAAAATGTTAATAATGTTTTGTTCTTTTACGTTTCCTGCTACTGAAAAAGTTGACTTGAATATTTATGCCTGCACTGTTTTTTATTTTCTCTTTGCTGATCAACAATAGAGTGCACAGCCACTTCCATAGATCATACCAGAGAGGAGGATGATGTAATGCAAGTTGCAGACTGTAGACATGTGGAAAGGAATAATGGGCGATATTTTCACATTTGATAGGACGTACATGTGCATTTTATTACCACAAAAGTTTGTGCGGCTATATGCATTGTATTTCAAAATGCTACTCAACTTCCCTTTTTTGTTTTTTCTTCTTCTCTGAATAAATGTCTCCCACTTTTTATTATTGTCATTTCTCCCTCTTACGTTCTCTGTGTACTATTATTTGACTGCCTTGTTCACTTTTTTGTTGTTTTTTCTTTGCCACTTTTTATACCCAATGCAATGATACGGTGATACGAGTTTGTGTTTGGAGAACAGAGAGATTTGTGTGCAATATTTCAAGTGAACAATGCAATGCGGTGGTAATAAAAACCTTTGGGTCAGATGATATAAAAAGAGAAAAGGAAGGACATAAAATGCCTCCTCTACTCTCCTTCCAGCACACAAGATTTGCCTACCAAGGCACAGTCGTCTTTGGCATTTTTGTAGGCATATGCCTATTTGTTGGGCTTTTCAGCAGGAGAATAGGTGCAATGTGTAGTAAAAGATTGCCGAATGCCAGACTTGGAACTCATTTCTTTACTGGATGAGCCGTTTTTTCTAGAAAGAGGAGAGAAAAATGTAATGAAATCAGTAATATTGTCAAGTAAGAGGAAGAAATCCCCTCTTCGTGAAGAGTACTTGTTTTGGTATGGTTCTCGCTTTTTTAATACTGCCGCTAGCTGCGTTTTGCCTTTTCTTTTTGGGCTGGACTCATGTACATGTACTGAAAAAGAATAGGAACGATTAACGAGTGTAATAAATAACGAGTAAACTAGTGTGATACTCAGGTTTCTATAAAATAAAAATAAAGTAAGCGGATAGTTTGGTTTTCCATGTCGTCGTGGGGTAAAAAAGATGAAATGCCATAAATTTTGTGGAAAAGTTGCACTTGGTCGGTGTGGTTTATATTGGTAAAGTTTTATAAGGTATGAGTCTATTGGGCCTGGAAAGAGAAAAGTGCAAGATAGAGAATGCATGCGGCAATTTATTCGTTCACATAACTTTTTCCCCTTTTAATTCCTGTTTGTTTCTATCCAAAGCTATGATACATGATATGTGTGGTAATGAGACGGTTGGATATTATGGTTAAGTGGAATGATTTACTAGAGACCAAACTCATTTTGTGGAACCAAATGCAAAGTTTTCTTTTATCTTCTTTAATTTTGTAAAAAACAGAACTATGACTATATTTTCTGTCACACGGAGCTCATATTGAAATTTCCACTAGGATGACGATGTCACATTTCATAAATTTGCTGAAACCCTTAAGGTCACGCTTCACAAATATCACAGCACCATAATAGTGCAACTTTCTCTATGAATTGAAATTTTGGTAGAGTTAATCTATCTAATCTAAAATCTAATTGATTTTTTCCAAGAAACCACTCACCATGCACCATATTAATTTGTTAAAGACATCCGCAATTGTGTTTGCGTTGCGCAAGAAAGCAATCATTGATTGATTTGAATTACATTATTCAGCTAACAGAAAGGGGGAGTTCCCGTTTTATTTTTCCGTGTATCGTCAATTCAATGTTGTGATTATGTTAAGAGCAAATAAGATTTCATTTTAAGGCACATTATGAAATTGCAAAGTTCTTGCTATGTTAGCTTTCATTTCTAGCATGAATACGGCACATAACTTTTGGCATGTTTCTAATGAAAACTATTTCATACATTTCTTTCAACTTTGTTTTCACAATAATTGTTATTATTGCCAGAATAAGCGAGTGTCTTCAAGCTGTGAACTTCTATAATCTGAAAATTTTCAATCGTTTAGATACCATTATTTGTTCGGATGACATCCCCTCATTATACCCTTTGATATCAGCAGCCATCGCACTGAACGTTTTTACGTTAAAAATGTGCTTGTCATGTAGCAAGAAACATCAAATTGACAGTCGGTTTCAAAGTTCTATTGCCATATTATGGTTTCTTACCCCACAACAGGAAGATAATATGCAAGAAAGTGTAGAAATTCTTCTTGCATGTATTCAGACAGATAATTCAGCTGAAAATACACCTGATTATCATTTTGTGTTTACTAACGCATCATCTTACAATTCTCTGCTTTCTCTCATGAAAGATCAAATTCAAACAGTTCAGATGCACCCAAATGAACTGTTTCTTTGTCAGTATTTGCCTGGTTTCATACAAAGTATTGGACAATGTTCAGAAATATACAAGATAAAATCAAATGCGGTGATAGTTCAATCCATTCACTTTGAGGCAGCAATCACTGAGCTTTCTTTAAGAAGGACCAACTTGGCCAGAGTGGCAATTCCTGCGAGTGCAACAGAGACGGCCGGCTATACCAAAAAATTTAAACCCCGACTCAGGCCGGATGATCCATTGGAATTTTTAGACGGAAATAGTAATGTCGCGGTGTACAGAAACCTTCAGTATTCCTTAAATTTCACTGAAAAAGCAGTATGCACCAGTGGAGGATTGGTTTGTAACGCTAAAACGGGTGAACTAAACAACTCTGGAATCGCTTTCAACATAAACTCTGGAGAATCAGATTTTACTATAGGTCAATATGAGTTTGTGCCTTGTCGAGTTAAAGGAAAATATGGAATTAGTTATCTACACTCAGCAATTTCTGGCACGTAAGCAATTACCACAAAAAATATGCTGCCTGCTTCACTACACTTGTAAGTTTTTGAGGTGAAAGTTTAATTGTAAAAAATTTCACTTGTACAGAAAAGGAGTTGTGATTTTTGTTCAACCAAGACATGGACCCACATACATTTTTACTCGTCCATTCACTTCAACAGTGTGGATAATGTACTTTTTAACGAGTTTATTTATTTTTGTACTATTTTTTAAATATTTCATAATTCAAGCTCGTGTCTCACAACAAGTGGGAATTGTCAAAGCAGCTTGGTATACAATAGGAATTTTGACGCTAAGAGGAAACCAGCATTTCATTTCACCTTCAACAGTCAGCGTTAAATTGTTGATACTCTCTGCTTCTCTAAGTGCATTTATTCTACAAGGCGCATATACATCAATTTTAACATCTATATCGGCTTTTGATTACGATCCTATTACACACTTCTCACATTTCATTGCTTCAGGGTACAAGTTTGTCGTTAACCAGAACACGCCAACTTTAAAGCCACTTGTGTCGCAGGTATTGGTTATGAGTTCACTGAAAAATGAGAAAGAAAATTTCTAAACTGTTAATATTGTTCAATCAATAATGTTTGAAACAGTACACAGACAACCGATCTCTGGAAGTTGCAATCGACACAATCTTTCCAGTGGTTCTTCATTCAAGGACTGCGCTAGTTACTACTCCTAACGAATTTCACACATTTCTTCCAGCCGGTGTATACAAAGAGGACTTTCTCTGTCAAACCATATCCATCATGACTTTAAGTGAGGTGTCCATCAAAGGTGCTCATGTAGTGAAGCGAGGGTCACCATTTAGAAACCATTTTAACGTGAAGTAAGTCTACATTAGATTTACTCCTGTTCTCCAATATTAAGCTAGCTCTAATTCTTTTTTTAAGACTTTTACAGATATTTCAAACTGGTGTGGAGAAAAGAGGTTTGGCAAGTTACAAGGAGGAAACACATCTTCGCTGTCCTCTGGAAAAACCCATTGTATTTTATTCAATGACAATTGGAGATGTCGTTTTTCCATTTACGCTTCTAATCATTATGATTCTCATCTCCCTTGTCATTTTTATAATTGAACGTTTAAAAAACCAACATTAATAAAAATACAAACTACACATGCACGTGGCTGTCAACCTGAGTAATAAGATGTGCAGTTTCGTATTCACAAAACTCCATCAGCAATAGAAGTCTAATAGATAATTATTTTGTCCTGTTTTTAAATAATTATCCTTCTATATTATTATGGCTATCTAGATTTTTTCCAAGATTACTTGATGAAAATATGTGACGGACGAGTGACCCACTAACAGAACAAGAAAAGGTTATTAAACCTCCTTCTTGTTATTCTTCTTTTGTAAGTTGTAAAAATGCATTTAATGCAGTCATCAATATTTAACAGGCAGCGTGTCAAGTGTGGGCCATAAAATTTGTCACAATCACATTGATATTCCTTGTCATCATCAATCACCCCCTTTTAATGACTACTCTGCTCTCCATTATTGTTGCAAATCTACAAACAACAGACGCTCATTTTAATTGAAGTGGTGACGGTGTGTTGGCAGTAATCGCAGCATAATAAACAATAATAATTATTATTACCATTTCAATTTTCAATTGAAATTGGATCAGTAGCAACTACCAACTTCATTGCCAAAGTACACGCAAGTACAGAAGCCAAATGACATAAAAACCATTAAGTGCAACCGTTGCAGTAATTGTTTTTGCTGAACTGCATTGATTGTTGTAACTTTTTAACAAGGCAATAAATCTCAGCACTCATTTTCACCAATGATACACTTTTTAGAAGGATGTACTTCATAACGGCATTGCGCATTATGCTAAAAACGGCCATTATCGTACTTTGAGAAATTCAGAAAAAAGTTTACTGGTTTTTATTCCTTTTCACTATTCCACTCCTTTTTTGCCCCCATCACTTTTCAAGTTTTTAGGCTTTGACATGTAAATGAAATTTGCAATTAAATTAATTGTAATTACAGTTGTGTGCGCAACAGTACAGAATTACTTGTTTATGTGCGCACCTTTGCATAGTAGCTAATTTAATGACCGCATCTGGTTACCTTTTGGTCAAGTAAGCAATTAAGAAATCCACAGTGATCACGAATCACAAATTCCTTCAGTAGCAACAGTAGTAGAGGAACCATTCATAGGTTTACCACTAGACAAATATTTCCCTGCAAAAAACAATGGTTAAAACCATGTGTAGAATTTATTTTTACGTGTACATCTTTTCTGACTGATGCCATAATGTTTCTGTGTAGTAACAAAGTAACAACCTGAGCAAACTAGTTGAAGTCAGTAATAAATAAAAGATTGGGAGTGTACTTGACTGCTTAAACACCATCAAAGTTCTGGTATGAATGATATGCAGACAGCCGACTAAAATACCTGTTATTAGCATTTCTACGAACAGAGAACAGTAGACGCAGAGATTGTTCTTCCGAAAAGAATCAAACAATTTTTCTTCAAACAAACAAAGAAAGGCATTTTGCAGCATCTCATCATATCTAGTCATAAGCACAGTCAGCACGCACACATAGTTACTCCTGAAAGAAGGAAGATTGTACGAAATCAGTGTTTTCTTTTGATTTGACTTTTTTACATGACAGCCTGGTATTTATGACACTGAAAAGCGTTTTCAGCTGCATACACATCACTGTCGAACCACACTACATCACCTTTTTTGTGTAATATTGATATGACCGCTTTGCTTTATGAGCTTTTTTGTGAAACATGCTTATTTTACAGGCAATCATTAAATATTACCAGCCAACACATGCGCACATATCATCATCCTTATATTATTACTATTTTTCAAAATGATTGATCGGTTTTAGCTACTGAACCACCACCGCCACCATTGTTCATTTTGCTTTATTACCTTGTGTGCTAATATTTTCATTCTTGTATCTTTTTTTGCAAAAGAAGAGCCCTTTTAAAACAAGTCAAGTTGGGTCGTAAAAATGGTTTGAAAGAGTTAACAGCACAGCTTGCTTATCAGATGAAAAGGAGAAGCAGTGTGTTAAACAAAGTAGCGCGATAATCATACAATGTGCCATTCGGAAATATCTGCATTGTGTTCTCTCAAAAGCATAGAAAAATTATTATCCTGATCATCATGACCAGCAGGAGCGAGCAAGCAAAGCAGTGGTTTTCATTCCATTAATTAACCATTCAGAGTAGTTGTGGTTCACTAGAGAGCTGCTACTTTTTATGACTACTGAGGTAAATTATTGACAGGTGTATCCTATCATCATTTGCATTAAAATATCGTACAACCAAAACTGAAGCCTGATCAAATGAATGGGGCTTTATGTGCGCCGTCTATCTAGTCAAGCACACAATATACATGCACCCATTTTTATTTCGCTTTCAAAGATTTTTTGTGTCCGCCTGTCTTTTGTTCGTGATGAATGGAGCTCATTATTAGTAGACTCACTACATTAGTAGCAACAGCTACTTAACGCACACATACACAGAACTTTGGCTTGAGATTCCCTCTCCTCTTAAGTAGTATGTGTAGCAAACAGTTATCATAAAAAGTAAATATATGCACGCATTTTATTCACCTTTTATCATTTAATTTCCATATTATAGCATGCTATTATTTTTTATCCAACCAAAATCATCATCCATCTGTCTCCTTTATGTCCGTCCATTCTCATGTCCATCAAAATAGTCAGACAGACTGAATAATTTTGCTGGTTACTAGTTTGTTTGCTTCACTCATTTTCATCGTTTGATAATAATCATTTTTATGGCCGTATCAATTTCCAACAAGCAATAATAGCCAAGACGAGTAAAATGTGCTTGTGTGTCTGTCTACTTTGAATGAATGAATAATATGTATGCAAACTTGTACTTCTGCTGACTGGGGGATAATGTTTATTTGACCCAAATTGCTTCTACACAACTGCTATTACCCACCGAAATGTATAATGTGCCATTAGGTAGCTACTTTTTATTTGTTCAATAGTGTTACAGATGTTGTTAGAATAAATGAACGATTATAATGAAAAAGGGGTAAACACAATGTGTTAAAATGACAGCTTTATGAGCTGTTCCACAAAAATGCGAGGTTCTCAAGCATATGAGCTTTGAGGTGAGGGGAGTGTTGGTGATCAATTTTTTTCTTTCATCATTTCCCTTGAAGACGTTGCTTAATGAATAGATTTTCGTATATTATGTGCTTAAGGTTAAAGATTTTAAACTAATTGTACCAAGCAACTTGCTTTGAATTGCATAAGCATACATTAGTAAATTGTCCTTAGTTCAAAGATCTACAACATTTTTGCTAACAGTGACAAGTGTGCAATTATGCCATTAGCTTCCTTCATCATCATAACTGAACATTCCAGTAGAAAATCTATAATGTACAGGTAAAGGAGCAAAGTAATTAATGTTAGTACATCCTATCAAATTGTTCCTCTTAACACAAACCGTTTTAAGAAAGTGTCGTTTTTTATTTCTTGCTACTCGCTCCTATTCCCTCTTCCTTTTTTGCATTTTTACCCTTTCATTATTAATGGGTTTATTGCCTGTAATTATAGGGTGAGAATGGATGTGATGTTGTGAATGTGACATGACAGCAAGCAGGGCTTGCCAGGCCATCATCATCATCACGGCATTTGATGGCCTTTTTGAAATTTTTATGAGCTGAGGTGGATCGTTCCCTCCTCCTCCTCCCCATTCCTCTTTTTATATTTACCATTCTTCTTTTTCTCTTTCGCCTTCAATTCGCATTATTATCACCGCCATTGTTTGTAATGTTATACCTCTGCTATTACTTCTTTTATCTAAAACTGATAATACTGTGCGTCATGAATGGTGTGTGTACAGGGATGATTATAGTAATAATGATAGCACATCGTCAACATGATAAAGTGCACTACCAAGTACCTCCATACTTTTACATTATAGATTACGAGGAAAGAAATGTCGTACAAAGTAACATGCCGTTTGCCATTTCACATTCCCTTTTTCATTTGTGGGAACTGTAATTACAGTCAGTGTCGGAGACGACGAAGAAAGAGGAAAGAAAATTGTAATCTTCTCCTGTCACTTTACTTTGTCTAGTCGTTTTTCTTGCGCGCACACCAGCAACATTTTGTACTGCCTTCAAACGTGGCCATGATAATTGCAAGTTTAAAAAAAGTTATTTGAGTTGGCAGTAAATAGACGATTGTAGCATTGTAAAGTCTTCTATCTTTGCAGAACCGACCATATATCTAATTAGTATAAATGCCATTGTTGCCTGTTTATATTACTTCCATGCTTTTTATTTCGTCACTTTTCTCAGGGACAAACCAAACGAGCAAAAATATTCATTTTTTATATCTCTGTCTGCGTTTCAAGTTGATTTGTTGTGACAACCCCTTTGCTTCTAGTCAGTTATCTGCTCGGTCCATTTCAAAAGAGAAGAAATACCAACGTGGCTTGTTATTTCATTTTATATCTCATTTGCACCCCTCTAATCATGCAACCTTCACACCTTGCTGAATTCGCAGATGAGCTAGTGGTAGCAGTAGTAGTTGTGGAAAAACAGGAGGAAAATCTTACGCTAGCTAATTACCAGCTTTCATTATCTTCATTATCATCATTATAAAGATTATTGCTATTGCACATTCTGGCTTGATGTACCTTCTTTATTTTCTTCTTTCGCATACTGTTGGAATAAGTTGGTACTAGCATATTTTTTACAATAAAGGATGATCACGTTGAATTTTATACCTTGAATTTTATACGTTGAATTATGTATATTCAGGCTTTTCTGCTAATTTTTTCCACAAAAATCTAGCAATGAGAGTGGTGATAATGATGAAGATGTATGCTTGACTATTACAATTTACGACACATTTTTCAGATAACATCACCTTTACCTTGGTATAAACTAAATGAACACACACATAAATTTACATGCTGTATCGTTGTTTGCAGCACCTCTAGCGCTGAGTAATTTCATTATGTAGCTGCCACAAAAGCAATAAAAATGTACCTTTCACATTGCTTTTCTACTCAGTGCCACATGTGTAATCTGTAATGCAAAAGAGCAAGCAAGTGCAAAAGAAAAATGATTCATGAAGATGATACTCTCTTGTTCGTGGGTTGTGCAAAAGAGAAAACTGTGAAGTAGCAAAAGGGCTGTCAAAACTGTCTGGTAAGAAACAAAAGAAATAAAAAAGAGGAGTAAATCTTCAGAGAAAATGTACACTGTCTTTGTACATAAATAAATAATAAATAGTTTAAATGAACAATGTTTCATTTTTCATGAGGATAATGATACCTGATTATTACCTGCACATTATTATTGTTTTCTAAAATGATATATATTCTCCTGAGCACTGACTGGGTGATATTACTTGAGTGTAAATGATGATGAGGTTAAAACTGAGACATAACAGTATATATACGTTGTCGAACATTATTTTTCCAAGTATTTCAAGTGGGTCATAAATTTTAAGAGAGTGCAACGTGCAAGAACGAAAGAAGAGAAACACATTTTTCTTCTTTTTCATAAAAAAGAAAAATTACGACGAAAAGGGCAAAATGACTGTGTTCCTTAAGCAATTGTAATTACAACCTGGCCACTTACACTTGTCCCTCCACGGGGAAAGGAGTGTTTGTCTTGTCTTTTCTTTCTCACTCACTAAAGCATAACAACAAGAAGGATGACCCGAGAAGAATGAAGAAGAGAACGAAAGGTGCATTAGTTTTTTGTTCTTTACACAAACGAGACCTTGATGAGGAGGGTTGGATGAATGGGACGGGAGGGTGGGTGTGGGTCTTCTTTTTCTATTTTACTATGCCTCCAAGGAATCAAGACCTGACGATGATGAGCCTCCACTCTGACTGCACTTTGCCATAACTCTTCCCGATTCATAAGTTCTATAACTGCAGGTGAGTGAACCGACAGATAGATACGAACGATGAGCGAGAATAGTGATAAAGATGGATGAGCAAAGTGTATATACTGAGAAGAGGAGGGTGCAATAAAATTTGCATTAATTGCCAATAACCAAGTCATTCTCTTTTTTGTTTGACGATGATGATGAGGATTGCGATGGTGCATATAGTGGCAAAGGCGTCACTTTTTAACTCTCTCGAGAAAAACTATAATATACTCTCTATCTCTAGCACTCTGACTCCTTTGGTCATAAATCCATTTTTCCATTGTTGGAGGAGGACGAGGAGGATGTGGTGGTGGTTGTATGGCATGGTGGTAGTAGTGGATACGAGGTGAATAATAATAAGTGAATATATAGGATAAATTGCTGAACAGAGAAGAAAGAAGTATTAAAAAAGTGGTCTCTGAGGTGCCGTGCAACATTGCTTCTGTGTGTGAGCAAGTGTGTGCGTTGGGAAAGAATGGAAATAACCATTAAAATTTATCGTCTGGAAATTAATTGATGTTCATCCGATCCTCCTCTTGTTCTAAGATGTAAAGTCATAATCAGCAGCAACAGCAGAAAAAAATATAAAAAGAGTGGTATGGCATGATGATCACATTTGCATTCCTCCCTCCACTTAACAAACGGAGTTTTTAGATTCACGTCATCATCATCCTCATCGCCACTATCATCGGCAACCAACCAACCAACATACCGCCATCGCCATCAAGATCCCATTCTGAAAAATTTTCCCATTCTTCTTTCTCTTCACTGCTGTTTCTGGATCCGCTTTTTAGGGGCTGTGAGCCATCCAGAAGAAAATTATTATTATTTATGACTTTATTTGCAGCTTGCTTGCTTCTTTATGGAAGAAAATAAATCAGAT